>VYYJ01000497.1:0-56530 GCA_021029165.1 Cyphoderus albinus
AGTGTGAGCTAGGAATAGGTTTTTAACGTTACCTAGTAAGGATGAACTTGTGTGCAAAATTTGGGCTCATTCTGAGCTTCCTCGAAGGGTAACCTTCCTCGTAAGTCTAATGTAATGTAATCATGATTATTCATGGTGGTGCAATTTTATCAGGTTTCACCTATTCCGCCTTGATGACAGTTATGACATCTCTTGCAATTTGGTTTTCCTACAATGACAAAATTGAATTATTTGAAAGTACTTCAAATGTTTTCGCGTTTAATGCCGTACTATTTGGACCACTGGCTGCGGTCATTCTAATGGCCATGTTCTTCCCATGTATAAACAAATATGTAAGCGGACAATTGTGAAGTTTTTTAAAATTCCCAAAATCATTATATTACGACCCCAAGTATGCAATCGTGGATGCTTGATGTTGCATTACAGGGAGCTTCAATAGGATTTTTGGCTGGCGCTTCGGGTATGGCATATTTGGCATACCAAATTATACTTCATCCAACCCCATCGTCAGAAATTAGTCCGTTACTTCCAATTATGGGAAGCTGTCCCGACGCCAAAGGATTGAACACAACGTTTTTACGATTCTTGCCCTGGCATCCAAAAGATGCCGAAGCTATGTGAGTATTTACAAGCAAAAATTAATGTACAACGTTATTATATGCTAGGTCTAACTAAGAGTAGTGTTTTGGAGATTACTTTCATATTTCTGTACTCTTTCTCTAGGAGTCTGCGTGTTGACGACATCTCTGACATTTTTTCACTTTCATACTTGCTTCTGACATTGTTTGGGGCGCTAGTGACATTAATCATAGGTTTTGCTGTCAGTGTACTAACAGGAGGTAAAATTATTCTCAGTTTCTCATTCTACCGATAAATTTAATCGATCCAAAACACTTGAAAGTATAAAAATCTGGTTACAGGTTTCTGCACGTGTGCATCGAGAAAGGTACCGGTTTCATTGTTGCATCCAATGCTAAGATTTTCGGATTGTTGTGTGGATTCAGAGGAAAGGCAGCTCCAGCATTCCATTTCCCACCGATACGTGGACAGGATAAATTCAGTTCACAATATCTTTCCAGGGACGTCTACAATTTTAGAGGTCCCACCCAGTTACAGATATAGTTCCGTCCCAACAACTCCACCCTCAGTATAAATAATTTTGTCAATAAAATGTAATCAGCTTGTAGCTGTAATATACGATTTGACATATTTTAATGCTTGTAAAACTGTCAGTGATTTCAGGTCAACGAAATTTAATCATTTTTCTATCATACAATTTAAAGAATCTTTAAAATATACTGCAAAAATTGTTATATGGCTTCTAATAAATGTATACAATTAAACTTGCGTGGAATAAGGTTTGAATAAATAATTATAAATGTACACTTTAACGTTATATAGTGTGCTTATACAAAATACAAATTATTTACTACGTATATAATGTATTTATTCGGTTTTATTAAATGGTACTAGAAGAGATTGGTTGCCTAAAAGAAGCCTAGGTAAGCGTTCATCCGCAATCCATCATTTAATTATTCTTTGGTGGCGCAGGAATATTTTCAATGATGAGTTTTTCGGTCTGGTATAGTCCTCCAACAATAACCTTCAAAAATTAAACGACACGACACACAAAGTTTTAGTTTGTTAGGCTTATTTAGATTTACTGGACTTTACTTTAATAAATATTTTATAGCCTGAAAAATGGATTTCAATTTACCTGCCGCCTAATTACATTGAGATTGGAATTAGCACGTGCCACCTCTCGCTTGATCTCCTCTTGATTTGTGAGTGCCTTATTTTCCCTGAATGCATCTCGAATCCTTCGTATAAAGTAATTTCTGGAAGACAGATTTTTAATCAGTTTCTTTATTAACTTGTTATGCAAAATACATAATCACTATTATTTTGTCTGTTAAATTGTCAAATTGGGTTTTCGAAATATATTTATTACCTGTAATTGTACGAAGGAAACTTTCCACTTTCTCGCAACAAGGCTTTGTACAAACGGAGCACAGAGGATCCCATCTTGAGAATTAATCTAAATCTCTAAAATGACAGTCTTTAGTTTAGTTAGGCACTAGTCTGTAAACTGCATTTCACATTAAAAATTCTCAATTACTGAAACTGTGACTGATACAAAATGATTATTATGCAATACACCTCAAGAAACAATGTCAACAGCAGAAGTAAAAGCAGCAAGCAGCTGTACTTTACTCACCCATGCTGTGCTGGACTGGATGAGCCAAAATGGAACATGGAAAACGAAGACTGCTACGGAAATGGGGAACATGAGATTGTCCATGAATGAATGACTTGGGCACATCATGCTTCAATTAATTATTGTTATATCAAATTATTGTTATGAAATGATAAAAACTAAAACTAATTATCAGTTATATCAAACCCATGCTTGTCAATTTAGTATTTTACTGAAAACAATAATGAAGATGGCACAATAAATGAAGGATTAATAATAACAATGATGCACAATTACAATTATACATAATCAGAAAGTCATTTAAAAGATGAACATTTATAAAACTGTGTTTATTTTATTACGTAGATGACGGACTCACAATACTCGATACTGATACACAATATAATATTTGGTTTGGTAAAAGTTTGTATTGTATTATTGTTATGTATTATTGATGTCTGTTCACATTTAGGTAGATAAATTATGATTTTTTGACGAGTTTTGCTTTTCGAATCGAATATCAGTAATACTTAAAATTTTAAGTAGCAATAATTAACCTCCACCACCCAGCGCGTTACCCCTTCCCCACTGATGTCCTCCACCAAAACCACCGCCGCCACCACCACCACCACCTCTGGGAGTGTTGCCACCGGCGGGTCTTCCAGGAGGTGGGACTCCAAATCCACCCATTCCTCCTTGTCTTGGTGGAAAATACTGCTCCCTGTATAAATAATTCAGAATTGAATGCCATTTAATTTCAAATGAAAACTTCTGGCCTTCTGGGCAGAATTTAGAACATGATAAAGCTTTTAAGAAAATCGAAATTACAAGAACGCCGGAGTATGTAGAAGAGCTGGTCCACCATATTGTGCAGGGTACTCGAATTTAAGGAAATAATAGAGATGACCAACAAGAATGCCGATTAATTCAGCCATGCCTCTGTAAAATTAAAAACAATTAATGCTTATCAGTATACTCCAGACAGAATAAATTAACTTTTGTTTTTGCATTTCTGCCTTAAATGACACGAATGATTTTTTGAGTGACTAATAAATATTAACTTACCCTCCAGAAAGAATCAGATTGAAGCCAAACAGCACCCAAGGCAGATAAAATGCTCTAAATTGTGTGCCGAACCAGAAATTGACAATTGTGTCACGGTTCAAGTTGCACCAAACGTACAGCACACTGAGAACCATTGGGTCCATTAGGAACTAAAAAGAAAAACGAACAATTACAAACCTAATAAATCAATCTCCAATGATTAATCGATTAACGATTAGATCAGCGAAATGTGTGCACTTATTAACATAAGAATAAATTTTAAATGCCTCTTTTACCATCATATTCATGAAAAGGCCGGCAATTATACAAAAGATCCAGTTAAAAAGCAACAAGAAAGCGTAGTCTGCGGGTCTTGTGACGAAGACACCTGAAATAAAATTGATTATCAAATTGGACTATATTAAATAATTTCGATTAGTCAATGATTCAAAAAGATACAATAAACTAAACCAGTTTAAACCACAAAGTAGTGAATTGTTACCAGTCTCCAGAAGCTTGGAATAGTTCACTAAGAAGTACAAATTGATTAGAAAATGAAACCCTGTCTGCGGACTAATAGGATAGAACAGCAGTGCTGTTAGTGGCCGCCAGAGCTGAAAGAGCAATTAGAAAATATCCGATTGATTATCTACCTACCTTTCAATTTCAAGTTAGTAAGTTATTATTTTTGTTCTCTTCTCGAAACCTTACCTGAAAGTTATGGAAAACTTCCTTGTACTGGAGGATGAGGTAGTAGGGCGAGATAATGCCGAAGCGTGCAACTAAAGAAAGGGCGACAGTTCCTCCAAACCAGTACCTGGTTAACTGAGGTAGTGAACGAAACCAGTCTCCAATATCCGCCATGATGACTGCGGTTGCTTTTTAATTTGTCTTTTAATGTAGTAAGCACCTAGCGCCTTAGTAAACCCCTAAAATCAAAAGTAACATCCATAATTTAATTGAAATTCATATCTTTCCTGTTTTTAGTGTTTTTCCTTTTAATTATACTGTCATTTTATTTGTCGAATGAACGAAAACTATATTTCTCTGATTACTTTCTGACAATGTTTTTATATTCCTAAAAGATCGGATGGTGTTCTTGATTATAATGATGTGCCTCAAATAGATCAAAATCAGTCTTAAAATTGGCGAGTAAACAAATGTGACCGTCAGTGACAACACTGACAACTCGACTTCAATATTTTATCTTTACCGAAAATTAACTCTTATCAACTCATTCCATGTCTTTCTTGTTCCCGTGTCTTTTTCTCACTATCACTACGCAAAATTCACAACCACAACAAAAGAAAAAGAGGAAATGAACTAGAGTTCTAGTTCTAGTTGTGCTTTGCTGTTTCTCTTTCTGTAACAACTGTAAGGGTAAAGTAGGTAAGGTAAAGTGGAAGAATAACAAGAAAACAGACAGAGAAATTACGATATCCTCGATGCAGCAGAGACACACACAAACACAACGAATGACATGACAAAAAGCGGAGTAATGAGTAAAGTCAATATGAATATGAAAAGATGACAATCTCTCTCTCACATAAACTTACACGTCGTTTTGTGTACAAGTGTACATCTGTTTTGTTATTCCACGTAGATTTTCTCACGGGCTGGCAGTAAAAAGGGCAAGAAAAGGCTTACGTCGCCCCGTTTCGATAAGCTCAATCAATACATACGCAGCGTAACCGCTGCTTTTGACTTGGAGGTTTTAAGAAGACACACGCAAACACAAGACAAGGAGAAAGCAAAAAACCAAGAGGAGAGCAAATCGAATTAAGTTGAGTGAGGGTGAAATAAAAGACTCTGTAAAGACTATGAGACTCTTATATACGTATAACATAATTATAATTATAATTATACATATTTAGTAAGTGCGGTGATAATGGTAAAATGTAATATTATTATGGTTGATGGTAAAAGGTAGGAAAGTAATGAAAAATGTTCCATTCTCACTCATCATCGTTATCATCCGATTTGCGGAAAGCGTAAACCTACTTTTTCACGTCACTCTTCTCATTTCTCATGATATGACCCGACTCTCTCT
The DNA here is from genome assembly GCA_021029165.1 of Cyphoderus albinus. Lineage (NCBI taxonomy): Eukaryota > Metazoa > Arthropoda > Collembola > Entomobryomorpha > Paronellidae > Cyphoderus > Cyphoderus albinus. The sequence continues at coordinate 5,292 of VYYJ01000497.1, forward strand.
AACACGCTCGCATTTATTGCCACCACCAGTCAGGCAAAGAAGAAGGCGAAATAACAATAATACATAATAGAGCATTTTTATACATGAAACATGACCATGTCTCTTTATATGCATGGAGGATGGACGCACACACACGGAGCGAAATAATAGTCTCTTTAGATAGTGGCATGAACGAGCATTTATTTGTTTATTATGCACATATCATGTGAATATTGTGAATGTGTGTGTTATGTTTTGCGGGCCATTATTATTATTGATTTGATGGGTGAGTTCAGAAGAGACTGACTTGAGTTATATAGTTAGTTAGTTTATGGCTTCTTGCTTTTCGTTCTGATGAAATGAAAGCCGAAGCGGAGGAATGAATGAATAAAAATGTGTTTCTGTCTTCTTGTATGAGCGAGGAGATGTGTGTTCTGCTATGTTCTCGCATCGCATTCTTTTATTGCCTCAATTTCAAGGATTCCTCCGGATTATTAGAATTTTACGGTTTACGGTGGTGGAGAGAGAAGAGCGGACTAAAAGAAGAGCAGAAGTTGCAAATTGGAAGAAACACCTCCTCCAAGAAGCAGCCAAAATCAGTCGTAGGTCACCTCGTCTCACTTTAGTCTCTGCTTGCTCCTCCACTCTTTCTTTCTCCATTCTCTTTCTTTGGGACGACGACCACAGGTGAATTTTTTATCTCCTTGCGTTTTTACCATTGCGAGCGAGTTTGAATGAAACTCTTTAATGCCTTGTTAGAAAGAAAAACTTTGCCTTAAAAGTTACTATTTGCGTTAACTGTTAAACTCGGACTCAACCGGAGTGCAGTTAAAAGTAGAAACGGGAGTAGAGAAACGTCAAAATAAAGGAAAATCCTACGCGAGTTTATAATAATAAAATTATTGTTTGTTGTTGTTATTATTACAGGATTAAGGAAAAGTAGGGTAATTTTGAAGATAATTTTTGTGGCATTGTTAAAGTGAGTGAGTGTGTTAAAAGTGAAAGCAAGCAGCGAAGCGAATAAGGTAATCATGTCATTCTTAATATCTCAATAAATGATTGATTGATGATTATATCTCTGTTCAGTTTTGACCATTTTATTACCCGTCGTTCAATTTAAATGCATGTGGCCAACTTTTCCAAAAAGCTAATGTATTGGATTATCTATTTATACATTTTTATTTTAAAAGCTTTCCTCAATTATTGTCAGCAGTCAGCAGTTTCACTGACAGTAAAGCATAAAGTCGGATTTGTGACTGGATGATTTAATCATTATAGAACGATAATCAATAGTGGAATAATGACATTACTATTATTGTTTTGGCAGAAGAAGTTTGCCGTTATGTAAAAAGTACTGATCGATTTCACTTCACTAATGTGGTTATTAGTGTATACAGTGTTTGTTTTTGTCATTTGTATTTAGTTCTAGGTACGATTTAATTGCTACAATTTAGGTTAATGAAGAAAAGTTGATGAATTATTGGAAACATTCGCCACCATTTTATTTTTCGATAATAGGAAAAAACAAGTCATCAAATCATTTAATGGTGATAAAATGGAAATGCGTAGAAATTGTTTAGCTCTCAGCTCTCATACAAATTGCCGTATAGTTTCATTACTTTCATTGTATAAATCAATTGACCCAAATAACTTGATTGTTTGTCATGCCCTTCTGTCAAAGTTATGGTTGAAAGATCATGTCACACACACCTGTCAGTTAATGCTTAACTGCACTGCACCATCCAGTCCAGTCCAGTTATTACCAAAATATTAATTGAAATAATGAAGAAACATGGTCAAAACATCGTTTAATGTCAAATGTGCACATACAGAACCATGAATGAGCTTCGCGATGAAGTTTTACCATCATTTAATAACTCACTTGAATTTGCTCATTCGTAAATCTTAGTGTCATATGTATTGTACTTTTGGCGTTAAAATAATTCTGTCAACTTTAACTTCTCTCCTTTGCTTTCTCTGCCACATTGTACAATAAAGTTTGAATTGTATTCTTGACAGGAGAAAGCGAAGGGAAAGCAGAGTCGGTGCAACTGCAAAACGTCATTTGAATGTGTCATTTGACACAGGGAGACTGATTCGTGCTTATCGCTTTGATGGGTGCGGGCCTGCAAACCTTTGTTTGAATGAAGAATTGACGAATTGAAAGAGCAACGTGAAAATGCGCGGTATGGAACCAAGAGCCGATGATAACGGTGGGTAGCTGGTAGCTGTGTGCCTCGCTTCGCTACGCTACACCACTGAAGTGTTTCATTGATTGTTAACACCGGAAGGAGAGAACTGAATTGCTGGCCATCCGTGAGGGAGTGTAAACTTTAGCCTGCTTCAAAATGTCAACGGCAAGCCTACGCGACATGAAGGACACAATGCCAGTGGCAAAGGTCCGGAAAAAGCACTCGGAAGGAGATCTCCTCGACTACATGAATTGTTCTGAATCTCAGTGGCTCCAGTATGACGAGGTAACAGGATGTTGCTTTATTAACTTCATAAATACACTACATAATCTTAAAATAACAGACTTCGATCATTATCTTAACCGGTAACTGGTAACATCACATAAACTATGTGAATAACAGCAACATTAATTCATAGAAATAGGATAATCACAAAAATGAATACAATTGTTCAGTCTGGTTTACTTTAAAATCGATTCTTCAGTCTGAAGAGTTACTGCTTCTTTTTCATGAGTAAGTCAAAGGCATCCTTCATTGGTCCAGCAGATCTAGGGGTTGATAATGATGTAGATGAGCTGGAAGTTGGAGCTGGAGCAGCTTTCTTGGCAACGGGGGCTTCGTTTGCGGAGGTGTCTTCTTGCTTCTTCTTCTGGATGGCCTTTTTTTTGGCTCGAGTACAACGGCTCCCTATTTCATTTTTCATTTCTTTTCCAGCAAACTGGTCAAAAAAAGGTTGGAAAGGCGGAAGGATGGAATCGTTATCACTGCCGGCCACGTACTCATCATTTGAAACTCCATTTATGGAGCGAATAATCTTCTTATCCAAAACAAAGGGGACTCCACTTTCCTCAAGCAGAACGAACGGATCATATAAAGTGTCAAAATCTTCTTCCTCACTGTAATAGGATGCACTACGACGTCCACGGAGATGAAGACCATCCAAGTTCCTATATAGGAACACTTTCCCAACGCGATCGGGCACAGGCACACTTGATTCTTTCAAATAAACAATCTTTTCCTTCGGTGGGAGGAGAATGGTAGTGATGATGATAACGCTCCAATTATCAATGGCGAGATTCTTCCCCTCTTCTTCAAAGCTTCCCACTTGTCGATTGACCTCCGGAGTTAGTGCAATACAATTCGGCATCACGAATGTCCGATTCCGAGCTTCCCTGTCCTTACTATGATTCATAGCAGCGGCCACGTGACAAAACTGAAAGTTTGTTCCGTCATAATTAAGGGGATGTGCCTGCTTGTCTGTAAAAACGAAACAAAGATGAATCTAGGATTTTCAAGTATTTTTAGATGGGAACAAATACTTCAGTTCCTTTAAATTATTATAATTTCAGTATGATTTATAGTGTTAGTAGAAGATTTATAATTTGAGCGAAACTCACCGAAATCATAATGAACATCCCGGATGAACAGGTATGATCCGCGGGCCTCGTCATAAGTCCTGCTCATTCCAGTAACGTCAAATAGTTTGACGCATTCGAAGGCAGCTTTAGCAATGGGATATTCCTCCTCTGGCCGGATGACGTACTTGCCATAAAAGAGATCCTCATCATTGAATGAGATTACACCAGCAAACTGTTGAGGCAAAACATGTATTTAAAACACTGCTTATCTTTAAAACTAAAAAAAGTAGTTTAAACTGTGTATGTAGTAAACATTGACTTAAACTTACCTCGCGTTTGAACTCATCAGTAACCTGTCGGGTCGAAAACTCCCTTATTGCCTTTGGAACCTCTGCAACACTGGTCTTCAAAAAATTGCGGTCTCCATTGTTATGAAACCGGTTGTGCTTTTCCAAACTGCGAACATTTGAAAATGTGATGTTACACTCATCACATCTTCTAGATCCACTGTGAACTTTACGTTCATGATCTCTTCTTTTTGCTGATGTGTCACATAGTTTGTCACATCCCTTTCTGCACGGGAAAGCCATTTTGCAAAAGACTAACGAATGCAATTAAAATGTTATAATTATTGAAAACACCGAGGGAACGGACTGGCGGAAGCAACAAGACATTTACTCACGAAGACAGAAGTATAAAAATGCGTTGAACACGAACTTCTTAATTTTTGACTCGATGCATCTTTTACTTTTATCCAGGACTTAACTGATTTTCAAATTCTTCCTTATTGTCTGCTCGAATCAACTGAACGAGATAAGACAAGACATGCAATGGAATGGTATTTACTAGTATGCTATCTTCACTTTGTCTGTGAGAAATTGTGACTGCTGTTCTAGCCTAGCAGAGACTTTCATGAACTTGTTCGCCAAACCTTCACAAATAATATGCAAAACGTTTGTTGCTTTTTATGTTCGGTGTCGTAATAATGATAAATAATGATAAATACACCCGCAACGCTGAAGGATGTATGAAAAACATTTAATTTTTTGTTAGGTGGACGCCCTTCCAGCGACCCTGCGTTTTAATTATTTTGATATGTTCTGTATCCTTCTGTCAATGGGGTCGTACCTTTTCGATTTGGGAATGGATATCTACGTAGCCTATCTGTACTACATTAACCAACACATAGGATATTTCGTTTTAACATTAGTGTTTGTAATTATTCCGGCTGGAACTATGACTGCGTTTAGTCTTCGCTGGTAAGTTCCCCATCTTTGATTATTTTCACTAAAAGGCACTGTTACCTCCATAATTACAACTTTATTCCTTTCAGGTACGTTATGGACATGGACAATCAGACAATTCCAAAGCCTTCCTGCACAAAATGGGTGATTCGGATAGTATTCCTACTATTACAACTTGCGCCAGTTTTGAGGTGAGACTGGACAGAAAATGTTACCGACTCGACCGAAAAACATAAATGAATGACTAATAATCATTATGTCATCCATTTTTACAGGTACATTGATGCTCTGGTTTATGGCTTAAAAAGTCGCAAAGCTGCAACACGCAATGATAAAGCACAGCAAATAAAGTATTATACTTACATGATAAACGAGGATGCGGACTCCACCTTGTTAAGACTGTTCGAGGCTTTTATGGAGTAAGTGCAACAAATTATTTGTATTATCTAATTGTTATAAGTATGTATGTAATACATTTCTCTAATCTGATAGGTCTGCTCCACAAGTCACACTTCAACTCTATATTCTGATTTATCATTTCAACGATCCGCAAGATCAGACTCCCTACACAGACAAAAATAGTAAGTCGCGAATTTCTCTTACTATTACGGCCGGCTACAGTTTCTCGTTTAAAGTAATGATAATCTATTTGTATTGTAATTGTAACTTTTAGTTCAATGCCTTGCTGTGGGCTCATCCTTGTTTAGTCTGGCATGGTCTCTTTCAGCGTATAACCGTTCCTTACGTTTTTCGCAGCCGGATAAACCGAATATTTCATACAGGGGAACCTTCGTGCAATTTTTCTGGCATTTGTGTAGCATCAGTAAGTTAAATAATTTATTCTCAACTTGACAATCACCTCTTCTGTCTATTAGTGTCTATGTTCAAGCGTTTACGTGACTGATTATAAATTTTAATTATTTCAGGTGCTCGAGTATTTGCACTTGCGGTCTTCGCAGTAACTTATTCGTTCTTAATCGTAAGATTTTATTTCTTATAGCTTATTTACATATTTTTCTATTGTTAATTAGATAAGCTTTAAGTTTAAAAATGCGAATCCTTGTACGTCCCTCACAGATTCCTGTGTGCATCGCGCATTGGTTGGCTATGCTGGCATGGCTCCTAGTACAAGGAAATCAGACATGTACCAATCAGTGCGAGGAGGCACTCTTCCATCTAGTCGTTGCGTTCATTTATGTTTTTACTTTTTTCAACATTCGAGACGAGCCTACACGCTACAAATACTTAACATTTTATATTATCTCGTTTTTGGAAAACACCGTCCTTTTACTTACTTGGTTTTTCTCGATGGGATCCTCGACTCCAGACATAATTTGGTTTCGAATTATTGGACTTATCGGTGATTACGCCTTGTTTTTCATTGGCATCATTTGTATGATCATCTACTACGCGTACTTCCATCCGTCAGTAGGATTCTTCGCCAGACAAGTGGACGACTTAGTCAAAGAAAACTCTCAGGGTAGTAATCAGCAGTCTACGGCAGGCATCCATTCAGAACCAGTCATTCCGAAGAAGCCTTTAACCAGGAAAGGGTCTCTGGACCATGCAACATTGGCTTCTTACTCACATAGCGCCAGTAGTTCAAGAAAAAATGTCACATTTTCGATGGATCATCCGAGTAATAATGAGCACAGGTCTGGAGCGTCATCTCCGGCCCAACCCACCGCCACATCCAGCCATGATGAAAGTGAAAAGACTCCCACCAACAGCCAGGTCAAACTGAAAGTAGGACCAAATGAGAAGCTTAATGATGAAACGACGTTGTGAACATGTTACAATTTTTCACTGTTGAATCGCTTCAATTTGCAGCATTTGGTGTCTGTCTGTTTGATTGAACGCTGTGTCAAGCCTTATGTAAGCCTCGTATATGTAATACAATACATCTAAAAAACGTCGCCGTGTTGTAGTTTCTTACCACAGAGTATGACGGTTAACCTATACGTTTTGTGATGAACGGCTTAAGTGTGCAAACGTAATTTATTATTCAGTAATAATTATTTGTTCCTGAAAACTTTTATTGAGAGCTTTCATCCATTTCAGAGTTGATACTTTTCATATTTAATGATACACCGAATTTTATGTAAGAATGCTTTGCGATCTGAAGAAGCAGGCTTTTAAAACAATTTCGTTCGAAAGGAAGCGGGTGAGTAAACAAAAAAAGAAGTAACCCGATGGAAACTTGTGAATATTTTATATACTTATAAAAAGAAACGAAGTTCAACAGGCTTTATTTACTCTCGAAATTGACGAACTTCGAAAGAAAACTCCATTACTACTAAATAGTCTAAGCAGATAAAGTCTAAGAAATTGCACACTAATATTTTTGTCGAGAAACAGCCGTTTTTGAAACAATTTTATGTGACGGTTTACTCACATGAAAGTATCTATCGATATAAATTTCTTATATTTGTTATACATAAAAATATTATTACTATTACTATATAGTTTTATCATCGGGAATAAGTCATTTTTTGAAGAGAAAAGTCACTCACTAATTTTTAAGCACACAAAGAAACCCCAGCGATGAAGCTAAAGCCAGCTTGTGTCCATGTCTAAATGATGTATGTACCTCGCTTGAAGGGTCCAATTTGGAAAGGTTGTGTAGGACGCTATGCTGTCGGGAGCAGGACTTCATTTATACTTAGTAGTATTATTACTAATACCTTGATTAATTATTGTTAAATCAAGTAAATGTACCAGCGTTAGATGTTTAGAAGTATTGTAGATAATCGAGAAAACTTAACGAGTTGTGATTTGATTGAATCAATTAAATGTAATGAGTTTATAATTGAAAGATTCCTCTCAAAAAGATCCTTCCTTCTGAAAAGAACCTTGCGTAAAGAAGTTGCACAGAGTACGTTACTAAAAGCATGTCCGAAATGAATAGAAAAATTACCTAGACGTTACCTACTTAAAACAGTGTCTCCTTCCACGTATTTAGAAGTAGCAGTATTTCACTTATTGCAATTCCATGTTTAATGTACCTCCATACATGATCAATACAGTTAATTATAATGAATAATCAGTTCCGTTACGTTACTGCTTCATTCTTATCAATCATTCTAATGTTTGTTTGTACTGTGCCCCATGGGAGAAATAGAGAAAAATATGTGTAGCCGTAGCCATCGAAGAATTTAATATATTGAATAGTTAAGTGAATGTAACGTTTCCAGCCAGATTGTCTAATGTAGCATTGATTGCATATGTAGTTAGTTAAATGTTGCGAAAAACTTAACGTTTTCGTTCAATTTTCTCCAGTAGTTATTTATTATTATAACGGGTTTCAAAAAACTGTAAGTGAAGTTAATGTGATCAATGCAGTCTTTTCAGTACATTTAACTAAAAATGGTCTCCTCGAGTATTATGAAACTCGAAGTTCAGAGTCTTATGTGCAGCCAAATAATAGACTGTGTACACTTCGAGTCTTCAGAAAGGAAAACTAAAAGAATATTTCAACTAAAACAAGCATGTTAGTCTGAAGCATTTGTAATAAATGTATAACACAATAAATCCTAACAACTCTACACAATATTTGTGATTGCAGAGAAATAATCAAAGTAATATCGGAAATCGGAAGTCTATATGAAAAAAAGAATGTAGATTACTTAAACACAAAGTAAATAATTAGTGCAAACTTATACAGATAAGAATTGATATTAACAAGAGACTCTACTTATTGTAAAATACCAGTTTGTGGATGTAGTTTTTTTAAACTTATTTATTTGTTAAAACGGAATCGTTATTAATTATTAATTAGTTAGAAAGTATTTCACGAAAGAACTCACTCATCTGGTCTTCAGGTATTTATTATTTCTTCAACTGGTACTGAATAATTGAAAAATACACTTAATTATTATAATCCATATCGTCTCATTCAAAAGCCTGATTCCGGCACGTACTCAATTTAATCTGTCATGCATCGTATTATGTAGAAAAATCATTTAATCATTCATAGCTAATGTAAACGCTAGCACAGTTAAGGAATTAAAATTATATTATTATGCCTTTACCAAACCTACTCACGCTCGCTCGCTGTCGCTACTCACTCAAAGTAAAAATACTACCTCATTTCCGCACTTGTGATTGTGATTGGTATAACGATTTTCAGTTTCTCACAAATTAAATAAATTGCACTATCAAAACGGAGCCTTTTAAGAATTGTAAGTTACTTGCATATACATTAAGGATTTCAACCGTTCAATTTGATGTGAAAGAATTTAATGCCATTTACCTCACTTTGTTATTCCTACCTAACTGCTTTGCAGTTTTGTCAATTAAATGTGCAAAACTATGTTGTAAATCATGTGATTTGAATATTATTGTAGTAAATTTAATCAAAAAATGATATAAAATGAATTATGCCTAACTGAACACGTGACAAAATGTGGTAAAAATCACACGTGATTATATGTTAATTGCTATTTAACATTTAATAAATGTTTATCACTTAAATGAAACATTTTAGCGTGGAAAATAATATCATTGAATGCTATTGAATTTATTAACACATTATTTATTTATTTTCCTTTGCATAAACATTTACAAGATTTATTTTTAAAAAAATATTAAAATCCGGGAAATGAGGTAAAGATTATTAGGAAGGCGGGTCTGAAGTCGTTTGTATTGGTTCATCAACATCGTGACTGGCTTCGAGAACTTCATTGACTTTCTCCGGGTGATTTGCAGAGATCCGTGGCGGAATGAAAAAGTCGACTTTGCTTTTGACTATGTGGACGGGAGCAGCCACCTTGGAAAATGAGATGTGAGATAGATAATGCCTTTTAGACAGTAAAAAGATTTTAATTTTCAGTTTTAAAGAAAAAGCAAAAACACGAACCTGTAAGCCACATTGACACTTCATTCCAGAGACAAAGTTATAAGATCCCAGTCGCGCTTCACATTTAGGACACTGAACTTTCCCTTTTTGCCACCCGCCTTTGTCCACGTTCGAATGCATCCAACTTGGCATACTTTCTTCGGGAATGTACCAAACCTCGGAGGGACAGTGTTTGGCGGAAGTGTCAGTCGCTAATGCTCCGTGACTCGATTCAACCCGAGCTATTTTTATTTTAATGGTACAACAAGCTAATGTTTAAAAGTTTTAGGAATGTGCATGTTTCTAACTCACTAATTACAAGCCTTTTACTTACTTTCTGGGAAGTGTAGTAAAATATTGCGGCATTTCCGACATTTCATTTCCAATGTAGCACAGTCTTCTTTCTTGCTTTCATCTAACATTTTGTGTGGAGGTCACGCAACCTTTTTCTTTGGCTGAATTCACTACAGCCAAGATTCAGTAAATAAATATGTATATCAATTGAATAAATCAAAGAGAAAATGAAACTTTCTTGATGTATGACTTTCTTTATTTCGAAACTCAAAAGACAATTTTAATCTTTCCTCTTTATACTGGATTCTTGGTTAAACAACATTTGCATTGTGCGAGCTACAGATTTGATATATCAAAAATGAAGAATGAAATGAAAGTTTGGAATACTGGATACCTATTATCATATTTGCGACAAAATGAACATTGACACAATTATCGACGTCTAAATATCTCAACATTTTAAAGTAATCAATTTTGTAGTAAAAGTCTTACACAGCAGTCCCCGAATATAAAACATTGAGATGTTTTGGATAGATTGAAATGGTGGGGTTATGAGATTGATATGATATTCATGTTTAAAATATTTGGAATTCAGATTCAGGAATCCTAATTTAGGATTGGATACCAACGCAAAGCATCGTTTGCGTGTATAGTGCACAAATTAACAAAGAAAGCAGTTAGGTATATAGCTTGCTTTCACTTTCTCCGTTAGTCGTGTGTACCATGATGTGCCCAAATTCCTCGGTTAATTATTTGGTGAAACGTCTAATACTACATGAAGTAAACTGCTTAGCAAATCTTAATCATGCATTAATAAAGCAAGGCTTAAAATACTGCCAATAATAAATCAATTTTATGATAAATGCTTTTTTCTACGTTTTGATTATTTTTCTGCAATGGTAATGAGTAATGACAAGCGGAGTGGAGGGTGATTCAATAATTTCCAATTGTCCACAGGAGCACTAACAAAGAACTTTTAAATTGATCTCCTGGTTGGAAACGGAAATTAAATACCTGTGCAAAAACTTTCTCTTTATACTTGATATGACCGGGCGAGCGGATCTCTGAATGCAGTTGTCTATTATAAGTTTCACGCGTTTAAAATGTGTACCGTTTCATTCGTTACTTTTAAAATCGAAGATGATTATACCTTTGAATAAAAATCCCAATTCGAATAATTTCCTGTATCACAAAACAAAGGTGAGGGTGGCCACAGTGAAACAATTAATCTGCTACAGTATCAGTATTGAATCGAACTAATTGTGTATGCAAACAGAAAATTAAATAACCGTAAAGAAATAAATATTAAACTGCATTAATTAAATGCAATGAAAGCTATAACTACCAAGAGTGAATCTGACTCATGTTTTGGATGCACTGTTATCAGAGAATGAAGATGATTCTAGTTTGTAAATAAATGTGGAGTCGCGAGACGACCAGGACCATCATCAACATGCTTTAAATGAAATCTCATCATCAATAACACAATAACATAACCAAATAACACGAAACGATCCCGACCTAAACACTGACATGTGCCTTCATGAATTTCATGATTAAGATAAAAAGGTTTGCCTCAACCTTTCCCGGTAAGCGTAACTCCAAATCCTGGACTGGATCTGAGGAGTTGTGCGGTGATATTTCATTGGTTAGGGTGTCGCCCTTGTCTGTCATTGAACCTAAATCAAAAAAGGGAGAGCCAATCCTATGCATTGTTTCAGCTCAGGTTGGCTCTTTGACAGCCGTCACAGGGGAACATTATTACCCATTTCCCCTGTGCGGTCTGTTCATGTTTGTCGATCTGAGCGTGGCGTTGAAGGGGTCCCATTTCATCCCAAAATCATGCTAGGACCATATTGGTCTACCAACGGAACAAGGTTATCATCGAAATGGAAAATTTCCATGAGAAATAAAAATTTACATCATGGTCAGTTAAATTTAGTTGAGAATTGTAAATGGGAATTATTTTTGTGTGTGAAAACTGAAACCACCTTGCCCATAATGTTATTGATCGCATTTAAGGAAAAGAAGTTTTGGGGGAAGTCTGTTCGCTTTGAGAGACGAGAGCGAGAGAGAGCAAAGCAGTTAGCAAAGCAATGGCAAGCACAACTCGGTTATGTATTTTTTTCTAGAAGAGTATATAATATATACTTAGTATAAGAAAAAAAATAAAAAAGACGGTGATCTTCTTTCTCTCTCATAGACTTTTTGATGCTTTTATTGCTTACTTTTTGCCTGGGAACAGTCCACTCGGTGAAAAAAGGTAGGAAGGGGAACCGACCGAGTATCTCTTTTCAGCCTTTTTATGTGCAATCTAATGCCTATCTAATGTTATTGCCTCGCCATACAAATATTATGTGCCTACACGCTACGCTACGCTTTTGCTTATAATCATAAAATATATAAAATATATAAAAGTTATCATTATATTATTGCTTACAGGCCGAGTGAGTGAATACAAGAATGGATTGTGTGAGTGTGTGTAGAGGCTTTGGGTGGTCATTGTCACTGTGATGTGAGAGCTCTGTGCTTCCATTGCATCCGTATTTTTCTACTACATACAGAGTATAACTACAATAATAAGCGAAGCTCGAAGTAAATGGAGTTTTCCTATACACTCTCACAACAGAAGAAGGAAAAAATAGGTACGGATAACCATAACGAAAGCATGGATTTCGCCGAGTTGTTCTGAAATGTATGTAATGTACATAGGTTATAGGTACATATGAATATGAGACGAACATAGAAGAGAGAGAAAAAAACAGTAAATGTAAAGGTAAAGGCTTAAAACTAATGTCTAGTGTTGTTCCTTCTCCGCTCGTGTCAACTCCTGTCGAAATTATATCTCTGGCTTGTCATCCTCCTCTGCACCGTTTTTGTACAATTAGTGCCCTACAGGGAGGGACTTTGGGGTCACAAGTCGCAGCAGTATGTATAGCATCAGGGAAGGAACCAGTTTCCAGAAAGTTAAGCTTGAAAAGCGTTTTTAAATAATTTTAATCTCAATCTCTGAGCGGAAAGGAAGGAATCAACCCAGTCAGTCATTCATTGGATGTTTTCACAAGATTATCATTATCATTGTATTGTATAAAGTTTGACCGTGACAGTGATATTCTTTGTACAGTTTTCAATCGTAAGTGTGTCCTAACCCGAATCGACTGTTTCAACCGTGCTCGTTGTGATAGTTGGCTTGCCAGATATTTTTTAACGATTTTGCCGATCATTGTTTTCCAGGCGATGTTTCGTTGGCTCATTAACCTGAGTCAATCATAAAAACGCTCAACAACATTTCATGTGCAATTATTTCCAGAAACGATTTTTTTCTTTAAGCCGAAGTGAAAATTCATTGCTGCTTGTGAAGCATTTTTCCCTGCTCTAAATTAGTCAGTCTAATAATGATGTAATGCTGATCATGTTATGGAGTGGATGCAGTACCTTGGTGTATAATCCTATAGGAAGTATAGCCGAAAAGCGACTCAATAAAAATATGCAAGCAAGGCAGCAATGTAGAATGAACTGCGAGGAAAAGTGCAATAATGTTTTAAAATGTTTGTCAAACCATGACTCAAAGGAGCACACAGTTGAAACAGTCAATTCATATCTAATAATTATTGTTTTCTCTCGGTGAACTGAAGAATACTACTGTAATGTAAATAATATTTTCAAATCGACAAAAGTACGGAAAAAATCTATCGCTCGCTGTCGCTACTTTTTTCATCAGATCTAATTCGCTGGCTACGCAAGCTGAAGCTAGCGTAAAAAGAAGAGAAAAAGTTGGTACCGCTGCTGCTGTAGCGATGCTAGTTGAGTTATAATATTCCTGTTCGTACACTTCTACAAAAAATTCTAAAGGGATTTAATAAAAGAGGGATGAAAGCAGAGCTGAGGATTACATTGTAGCAGGAGCAGGAGAGCAGCGGACGACGACGGAAGAAGCTTGGCTCTCTCTTCTCTGACTCTCTGTACGGTGTACGAGAAGAGTACCAGGGAACAGGCGAAACCAGGCCAGGCTCTGCTGGCTCTGAAAAGAAGCGAAGGCAAGTTTCTATTGTATGAGGCAAAGCTAGAAGCTTTTGCCATTACCATGAAAAACTATTAAAGCATCCTTTTTGCTTTTTTAGTTCGGCTTCGTTTTCGTGTTGACTGTGTGAAAGAAGTGAGTGTAGTGCTTGTAAAGTAACGTAACTTGTGAGCTCGAGCTGTGTTGGCGAGCGAGGAGAAGTGGATAGAAAGAGAGAGAGAGAGAAGAGGAGAAGTGACTTGAAAAGGGGAATCGATAAAATAATGTCTCATCAGAAGAAGGAGCAGCAGCATCATTTTGTGCATCTCCCTCATCGGTACACTCATCATGGGAAAGGATGAGCCTGTGCTGCTGGTTACTGGTGCTAGAAGAGCTGCTGCCACCACCACTGCTTCAACAACGACTGCATCCATTTCTTCGTCTTCTTCTCATACAATTTGTTGTAAGGAAAGCCAAAGCCTGCCAAAAAGGCCAGGAGCAGGAGAATCGGACTTGTTCTTCTTGTTACCTTGCTCCTAAAGAACAAGAAGAAGCTTCACGAGAGAATTCCACCTTTTCGCTGAAAAGAGCGAAGGAGACTCAGGCGACGAATGAAGGAGACGTCTTCTTCGTGGTGGTGTTGGAGTTGGAGCGGAGATATGTATATTATGTGGAGACTTCATGATTCTCCATAAAAGAGAGAAGAGAGAAAGATGAAATCGCGTTCCTTTCTACACAGCTACAAATTATTATTAGTAATATGAAGACGATTTTCAATTTTTTATATTCCGACTCCACAATGAAACGTTTATTGTGCAAGACGTGCTCTTCGACGATTCCACGGTGAAAAGAAAGTGAAAAGTTCCATATAACGTACTACTCGGAATGCACTAAAATGAATTTTTTTCGAGTGCACAGTGAACGAAAGGTTGGAAGAGAAAGAACGCAGGGGATTTTTGCAAAGCGGCGATTCTTACTTTTTTTCTAAAATTATACACAAAAATCTGAAAGGTTGAAACAACACAACTGCAAATTTATTTTCTCACGAAAATGTGTTGATACTGCTCCATTGAATCAACATGTCAACTCACTCTCATACTACTGATGTGCTCCTGTACCCAAAATATTTGTCAAAACAACTTCGAATGTGGTGATTGAATGTCAGTTTTTATACCTGAGGGATGAATCCTCTCCTGGTAAGTAAATTTGCAACATACATCATTTTATGGGGCTTACCTACTCTTTATGCAAAATAAGTTGTACAAGCAATTTACATTTATGTACATGTGTGAGGGTTACGTGTTACAAAGGAATTGTGTGTAGGGCATGGATGCATTAAAAATTAAATCTCACATTTACTCCAGAGAACGTGTTATCATCACACATGGCAATTGTAACAACAAATTCATTGACGATGATAGGATTGTCGTTTATGTAAACTACATCTTCGTACATGTGTTCCGAGGTTTGATTTATTCATAGTGCGGTGTCTTTTTTTGCTCTGATTTTTCATCCGGGAGGTGAATTGATTGCCGCCAAGAGTACCACTCACGAACCCACTATAAGAGTTATCGATGTGATTGTGCAAATAAAATGCAACCAACAAATGGAATAAGACGAAGTGAAAATGTGAAAATTATTGCACATATTTTTTGGAAGTACCCAACAAAATGAAAGTTACTACAACATGTGTGTAGCCTCAAGACTTATCTGCAATAAACCTCTTCTCCTGTTTTTTGTCATAAATGTTTTATTATCTTTGTAATGTGTCACGTCACTCTTCAAAGTGTGACCCAAACATTCCGAGACGCACTAATCCTAAAATAAGTGCCACTTTCAGACAGTTAATGATTCATTATTTTTTAAGTGCATATCATTTTACTTCATATGCAGCCATTTAGAGATTCGGGTACTTCACTATGAAAGGCTCAGCTTCAGCTGAATTAGACAAACTACGCGTAAAATTTTTGAAGTGCATATAAATATCAGATTATCTCAGTTTTTATTGTTTATTTAGTCGAAAATAAATCTTTGAATGTCTGCATCATCATTTTGGCATGCATTATTTGCTCATTTCAGTTTAAGAGAGAATATTTGGCGACGTTTTTTGTATGCTTCATTTTGTAATCGTTTAGCAAAATCATAAAATATGCTTGTTTGCGTGCTGCTGGAAACTTTCACCGGGCCCTTGTATATATTGAATTGCTTTTGCTTTATCTATTGTTATTTGTTACCTTTAATTTCAGTTATCTGCAACATTTTTATTTAGAACTTTGAAATTTAGGCATGCTCCGGCACATAGCAATTGTGGACATTGGAAACGCGGTTCAGCGTCACACCAGCGTGTGTACGTGATCTCTGTTTATCCAATATCGTTGATAGCGTGCAAGTGAGCGACCGCTCGATATTCCATGATATCAAAGAAGGCACACACTAAACTGAATTGCAAGCAAGTAAACGCTGAATCATCATCAAATAGTGTATAATGTACATATTACATATCAACAATATTATTTCCCTCAATTCATTAAAAGTTTCGGATCAGAGTCACTGCATGTTACAGACGTGTTTAAAACGTCTGTACACTTTAAGCAGGTTATACGGCATGCAGAGGGCCAAAGGTCAAAACTCTTGTCTGGGTACAAAAATATCTTCTAATATCTCTGAATGAAATTCATACGGAAGGCATTGTACTTTCAGTTGCATTGCAAATTAAGCGGGAGAAAAGTTATGTAACTGTAGATGCAATGCAATACTACTACTAGACGCAATGCAAGTTACACTTGTCTGTCCCTCTATCCTAGTAAAGCAATGAAAAAA
The DNA here is from genome assembly GCA_021029165.1 of Cyphoderus albinus. Classification (NCBI taxonomy): domain Eukaryota; kingdom Metazoa; phylum Arthropoda; class Collembola; order Entomobryomorpha; family Paronellidae; genus Cyphoderus; species Cyphoderus albinus. The sequence continues at coordinate 22,016 of VYYJ01000497.1, forward strand.
TTAACTAGTGACTAACATTAAACTCCGTCATCCTTCACCGTCATCGTACATGTGTAAACCTACGTCAATTAAGGTGAATCTTGCATTCATAAACGTATACATTTGCTTACGTTACCTAATTTGTAGTGCAGCGTCATTGTTCTTTTCTATACTCCAGTCAGACAAAGTTAACGAAAACGCGATTTACGGGAGGTCCTTACACTTTTCAGTCAAGGCGATTTGAGTTGACTGATTAATGTAACATTGCAATTAACGTAACACAAATATGCAAGTACAGTAACAAACATTTTCCATTTTCACCGTGAAAAAGGCTTTAAAAATGCGGCTCAGGTAGAATTAAAATAGGAAATGTTTGTAATTTGCAGTGTGACTGCAACTGTACTGTACCGTACCCGAAGCAAACTGGTGATGGTTACAAAGTTTGTTGGACAAGTGTTGTTTCACTGGGTAGAGTGGAGAGGAATATTGATTTTTTCGAGTGTGCCTGCCTATTCATTTTACACTTGTCACATCGGCTCTCTGCCGCTTTTTGTGAAAATGAAGGAAAGCGGCAGAGAACGTAGAAAATGTGCTTGGAATAAAATCATTTAACATTCCAAAATTGACATGTCGATTTTTTCTAAAGAAAGTTGCGATTTCAGCCGGACAGTGAACACGGAAAAGGCCAGAGTATTATAGTAAATAGCTTACGCCACAAGGCCTTAGTACAGAACTATTTTTAATATAACGTAAAAACATTTTAAAAGCAGTGTGTTGGATCGAATCCTTTCACCAGGTCATAATCCTCTTATTGATAAAAATATACATGAAAGTAAATGTGACAAGTAGTCACTAACGTAAGCAACCTGTAAGTAGAAATGTAATAAGGGAGTAAATTACGCAACTTATAATTTACGTTTAAACGCTGCAAACTTGTGTTAAATGGTGGCAGGTTACCGGTTTATTTATTGCAAACTGTCTACGTTATAAAACTGACAATGGACCCACTAGAAATTTTCATTTTGGTATTCAATTTTATTTAATGACACTATTTAAGTAGACCTTGTTTATACATCTGGATTTCATTTGGAGCATATTTAATGGCACAAAATGACCGTAACTGTAATGGAAAATCAGCCTTACATACATAATACGAATTAATAATACTTTTAAGGTTTACGCTTTGTTTCATTAACACATGAACATTTGTGATGGAACTTTATCTTGGTTTAGAGATGATATGACGTGAATTACTTACGCATTCAAAAGTGAAATTCATAGGTGTTTTTATACCCACCTAATTCGGTAAAGCTAAAACGTAGAACTAGACACTTTTTTTACAGTATTACCTAATTTTGGCTAGACCATCATCTTAAGGAGTCAACTCCAAATTACAAACCAAGTTAAAAGCGGTGTCAGATTTTTATCATTTCCGTCAAATTTTGACTTAATTTCAAGTGTGCTAGTGTTATTATTAATTCTGCAGAGGGTTGCGAGATAATTTACATAACAATAGTCCGCATACCAGTAAATTGTTGACACGTCAGGTTGACTAGAGTGAAATTACGATGTTTTGATGGGTCCTTTACTATACGAGTAACAAACTGATACACTTTGGAAAAATCTGTAAATGCTTCAACTGTCACACCACCACCGGTAGAATGAAATTTTTATTGGTCAATAAAACCAACCAACCGAATTCGTACAAGTTAATAGTGTATATAGTATGTGGTGTGACAGGCCGTAAAAATAAGAGAGAAAAAACAACCTTGACTTTTTAAACATAATTTATGGAAAGAATCCGACCGACTTTTGCTTTCACTCTCGTCTCGGGTTCAAACTACTTCAAACTGAAAAATTTATGGTTTAATTGAATTTTAGAATTGAAAAGGAAACTGACTATTAAACTCATCCATTCAAAAAAAAAGACCTTATTGTCATATTTGATTTAACACTAGGATTTAATCAGAAAAAATTACAAATTGCAATTTATAAAGTTTAATTCCACTTGCCTCTTAAGCAGTTTCTTCTTTTTTTTCCGTTTGTAGGCTTACAGCCTATACAGAGTTCATTTATTACTTCAAATTTTTTTAACGCTTAGCTATGAGGAAGCCCGCACAATGCCAGGTAGGTGATTGGAGAGCAACCGTCAGAGCTTTTATACGAGGTTGCCTCTTAAGCAGTTGATTTTGCAGGTTAAGTAACTTTGCATTTTTAATAGTTGCAATTCTGTAAAGTTTCTTTCAATTCCAATTAGGCAAAGCAATAGCTAAATTATGTTAAATTTTTTCATTAATTTTGTTTCAAAATAATCTACAATTTCTTGAAACTCTTTCAAACTGTATGACACTTTGTTTCGCTGTTTCATGTTCATGTTACATGGGTACTTAAACTCGGTGCTGTAAATCCTGCACCTGGCCAATCGCTAAATTTGGTCCTCCAACCCGGCCACATTTAGAGACCCGACAAAGATCAAATAGCCTCAAACATCACCACAAGATGGATGAAATTGATTTATTTAAAATAATACAATTATTATAAACATTTCAAGTGTGCGCAGGTATTTTATTTTAAAAAGATAATTTTTAGTCTTTGAAGTATGGTAAATCGACGGAGAGTTTTGGTTGTGGAATATAATCGCCCCACCATTTGCGCTTTTAGAGAATTACGGTACGTATGAAAAGTGTGAGTAGTTTTTTATATTTTGAGTTTTTTACCCAATATCCCGGCTTTTGCACCTTCGCATTGGTTAAGTTACATGCATGTACATTATTACATAAAATACACAGTGCATTAATGTGTACCTATTTGAATACACTAATTTAAAAACTTACATTCATCCACTACTCTTACCCTACCTTGCCTTGCTTGCTTGCATCCGCCATCATCGTCTTTTTAATATTTTTAGGGAATACGTAACTAATTAAACAAAGCAGTATTGTACAATACCACATAGAAAATACAATGTTACCACAGTATAATAATGGTGGCGGAACTGGTGCGGTGGAAGAAAAAGAAAAATTCGATCGTCGTAAATGGAGTTTTGAGCTTTTCGTTCGTGTGCCTATAATATTCTACTACTACACTGCTATGTACGTTACGTTGCTCCGTGTTATGTCATGTCCCTTCCCTATTGTCATTGTCAGAGAGAGCAGAGAACTTTTGGCTCTCTGAGAAGTTTGCGTATAATCCATAAAATTCATACATTGTACAGAGTTTACGGAGCGTTTTCATGATATGATTTTCATTACTTCACTATGTTCATGTGAATACGGTGGTGCCGATGAATAGCAAAAATGAAAAAATAGCAGTTATCCCTCTACTATTCTTTATTACTATTCTACCTATTTCTAGTCACATAAATACACATACCTTGAATTGTTTCAATAATCTATTATATATTTTTTCTCTTCTTGATGTGAATGCGATGCACTATTTTGTGTGCACAATAACTTAGGTTGATGATAATAAGGAATCTATGAATTGTATACATACAGTCAATGGATTTAGTAAAGTATTAAGCAGTGAGCAGCTATATGGATTGGATGGGTAATACAATGTAGCCAGCTCTTTACATCACAATATCATCATGATCATCATGAAATTGTACTTTGAGTACGATTCAGTCAACAGAAGTAAAGAGAGAGAGGTTTTGTGCACAAGCTTCACTTCTTCGGTCATATTGGATTTTTTCTCTTCTGGTGATGACGATGCTGATGATGATGATGGTTGCTTTTGCTTTGCTTTTGCCTATTGCCACTGTACACGCAACGATTCTATGTGTATAACATCACATCGGAACATAACATTATTTGGACAATGTACATTGATACAATATTATTATAGGCAGTGAACACAAGAATAGAGAGAGAGAGAGCGGAGAAGTCCATGTTCAAGTTACCCTGTTCATATTATAGTAAAGTAAAAGTGTGTTATGTTATAGTTATGCTTATGCTTTTATACACTTACCCGTTCAGAGTGAAAATCGCATCGTTGCGTTCGTTCGCTCGTTCCGTTCCTCTCAGCTCAGTTGAACTCGCTCTAGGAATGAGCGACAGACGAAAAAAGGAATAGGTTCATTCCATGTCGTATAACTCAGTGACTCGGCGTCTGCCTCCACTTTACTTTACTCTGCCTTTCCTTTCTGTACGCTTTATGTGTGGATGTTGACGATGATGATGTTGAGTTGAGTCGCAGTCGTGACTTTGTGAGACTGGAATTGGGAATGTAAGAGTAAGAAGAGAAAAAGCTTTTTTTCTTAGTGCAAGTTTCACTCTCACTGTCAGTAGTCGTGGAAAAGACCGAAGCCTTGCCGTGGTTCTGGTGCATGGTGGTGTTATGTTGGCTGTTAGGTTGGCTGTGTGTGGGATAGTCCAATATTATTGTATGTAATAATAATAATAATGAGTGTGTAGTTTTCTAGTAGGTATATATATCGTATTGTGTGTCTTTTCTGTGCTCGTCTTTCCACTACCACCACCGCCACCACAGAGCCACTTACACCATTTCATTTCTACTACGCTATTCCTCCTGCTGCCCGTCAACTCGACTCAACTTCTTTCCCATTTTATGAATTCTCTCGCTTCTTTGCTTCTTCTCCATTCTCTCCTCTCTTCTGGACAAAAAAAAATTGTTGGGGTTGATGAAATATATGCTTGTTTGTGCATTATCATGATGGTGTTTGAGAGTGCATGTTCTATAGTAAAGTAGTCTCAGACTGTCATGTCACCCCCTCTTCCCTCAGGCATTTATTTTTTGGCGTATGTTCAATGGTTATTACATTTGGATTTCCACTGCTTATTGCTATTGCTCTTCTCCTCCTCTTCATGTGGATTTTCGCTTCTTTCTGCTTTTTTATTTATCCAGCCAAAAACGAGAAGACATTTTCTTCCTCTTCTCAGGATTATTATTGTTACGAAAAACGCTATGAGCTTTGCATGAGAGCACTATGATGACTGCGCACATATCTCTTACTTAAAAGTTCGTCGAACGAACGCTTTCTTTTCTTTTGCTGCTTGCGTGCATGCGAAGAAGTAAAAAGAAAGAAAAAGTAAAAAAGAGCACACGAGATCATGCCGATTGCCATCTTCGTGGAAAGAAAGATGGAGGATGGATGGGAATGGCAAGAAGCATAGCTTTTTAAAATGGATGAAGATCATGAAGAAACATAAAAACGTTTTTTTTTCTTGTCTTATTTTTTTGTCAGTCGGTGTGATTTTTACTGAATATGCGTAATCACGCTAGGAGGATTGAAAATGTAGATCTTTTAAAAGAAAAAATATGTTCATTTGTTTTCGGCAAAGTTACATGCGCAGAGAATAAATAATAAATGGTAATAATCATAATTTATTTTTTAAATCTGTAGTCCTCAAAATCTTTATGTGTATTTCGTGGGTGGTATTTTTTGGTACAGAGTTTCATTCGATGGGATTTAGTTTCAAACGGACAAAATGTAAAGCGAGCTCAGTTTCAGTTCAATTCACCTCTTCTTATGTCTTATGTAATGTAGATTTCAACTCGGCTGCTTAATTTAGAGCAAAAAAAGGTTGAAGAGACGAACCTTACTGCAATTTTTTTCTTGAGAGCATAATGTCAGCTAGCTTCAGAATTTAATGGAATGAAAGGAAAGAAAAAACCAGTTTTGCAACATTGCAAAACCGCCATCATGATCGAACCATTGAAGTAATTGTATGATTTGGCTTGTCTCGCTCCGTTCCATTCTTTCCTTTACAGCTATACATATGATGCCGACGTCGCCGTTGTTAGTTTCATTTTTCGTTATTTCGTTATGCTGAGACTACTCGGAGAAAAAATTAAAGAATGCAAGATTTTCATACTTACTTGCATAGTCAATTACTTGAGCACACCGGTATACGACAGGTAGATATTGAGCAAGTAACAAACAAGCAGAAAAAAGTTTGTCCAGTAAAAAAGTTTAAAATTTTTCATACGAGTTCACCAGCCGAACCAAGCCTAGAGCTGCGTTGGTTTTTCATAGCACCGGCCAAGATTCTTGAGCTCATTCACACACCGGCAAGATGTGAAACAAGTACAAAGAAAAGATGGGCTGCTGCCGTATTGTCCCTATCACTGGCCATGGCTGCTCTGATCTATAAAATGGTCACACTCACAATCAAAAAAGAGGACTGACGCCACAAAACGAAGACCGAGGACCTCTTCTATGGCCGAAGAGATTGGTTATAGGCATATCATAGCACGGTGACGAGAGGAGATGAACTGGAACTTTCCGGGTGCTTTCTGGAGGAGCTATGGTGCTATTCTGTGTTTATTGGGGGGAAAGGTCACTCGCTTAAATTAAAAACGAAGTTTTTAAGCGTATGCTATTTCCCCTCAGTTGACACAGAAATTCAACTTTGACCTCACCCTGACCTCGCTGGATATCCTCTGGGTCATGAGGAAGAGTGGCACGTATGCTACTTCCATTCGCTTTCACAAAAATTCACCTTTACATTCGACTTTCTCATCCAATAACATCATCAAGTGCGGAGCGGACTCATCGACATCGAAGCTACAATTCTATACAGTTGTGTTCAATCATTTTAATAACTGGAAGACTACACGCGAGTAATAAAGCCATGAAACCGTGTCTGATTTAAGAATCTTGGTTATTTTTCCATACGTTGCCTACTTGGGTGCCACAAAATGTGCATAAAAATAATGTTTATATTCATAATGTGTTTAGTCATTTTAACGATTGTCGCTGTAAGATTACCTGCGAGTAGTAGTTGACCATTTCTTCAGCTTAGGTTCATGCCTGAAAAGTACATGCTTAAATTATTTTACCAGAGAATATCTTAGGATTTTTATTGCATTCGGTTTTTTTATAAAATGTTGGGTTCCATTTTCTTACTTTATAGGGTACACGAGCGAACGGAAAGGACACTTGAGTGAACAGAAAAAGAACAAAAGCATCAAGATGATGATTTATAAAAGGCTAGTCTAGATGTGCTATTTGAAGGAAAAGAGACTCCGTTATAAACATAATTATGATTCTGCAACTTCCTTACTACGATTACTACTAAAAACTAGCGTTAAGTGAGTAAGCAAAAGAAACAGAAAATCCAATGCTTCAGGAAATTATATTGTCGAGATAGTTTTCCTGGACTGGAATGGAAAACTACGACGTTTTCGGAGATGACCTGGGAAGTGGAATGCTAGATGGTTTGGTAGGGTTGGGCAGCACGGACGGCTTCGGCGCTGGAACTGGTCAACAGCAGCAGCAGCCAACGCGTCCAGGTGCTACAGACAACATGATGCAAGGGTTCAATAATCAGACGTCGCAGTATCCCCCCATGGGTCAGGGCATGGCCCCTGGAGCGTCGAAACTTACTCCAAGTGGTTATCCAGACTTTACGTCCCAGTATGGCGCTTATAATCCGTCCACAGTTCAACAGCAGCAGCAACAGCCAACACTTGGGGCGTATGGGACGGCGCCACCGGGGACGCCATCGAGACCCACGCCCATGGCTGGTTACCCGCCCTACCATCAGTCAGCTGCCACTCCCAGTATTCACTACCAAGACTACTCTGTACAAAACCCGACGGCAGCGGGGATGCTCCGACCTACCGCTCTTCCCACACATCCACAGGCGTCTGCAGCGTCTAGAATGGTGAATCCTGCCGCTCCGCCCACCCCGCAACAACAACAGCAGCAGTATGGAGCGTACCGGCCACCTTCGCAGGACTCCATGTACGTGCAACAACTGCAACGCTGGAATGAACAACAACCGTACGGCGCCTCCCTACCCCACCACTACCCCGCCAATGCGGCTACCACGTATCGACCCCCTCACGCTTATCCGTCGAATTTACCGAGACCGCCGCAGCCGTTGCAGAGTCAGCAAAATTCGATGTCTCAGCAGCAGCCTCAAGCCACACCTCAACAACAGGCGTCGCAGGCTGTGGCTGCGGCGGCAGCAGCCGCTGCTGCAAACTCTCAACAACCTTCACAACACAACATTCCATATATGACAAGACCCCAGACCCCGTCGGTATTAAATCAACAGCAGTCGCAATATACTCAAAACATGTATCCTAACGCTTCTAATCAATACCCTGATTACCATCATAATTCGCCCAGTTTAAACCGAATGTCGAGTGGGCCTTCGGCTGCTCCTTCGAGCGTCTACCCCACAGCATCTCATCATACTCAACAACCGTACTCAATGCCCACGGCGCCACAGCCTCATCAACCTTATGGTAATCAATATGGTCAGTATTATCCCACAGGGAGTTCCCAAGTGACGGGCTCACAGGGCGCGGGCATGCCGTACAGTGGATCCTATGGTTCCAGTACTCCCACCCCAGTAAACTCCTCTGTGCCTAACGGAAACACTAGTTATAGGCCAGGTTATGCACAACTTCCTCAGCTTTCTCCGAGACAGCCGACGCCATCACCTCGTCAGCCCACTCCATCGCCCCACCCGCCTCCTCCCACAACCCCCACGATCCCCGTGTCCTCCTCGCAACAGCCTTTACCTCAGCAGACGAATTCAATGACACCACAGCCCCCGCAACAACCATCTCAGCTCCCGCAGTCTGTGGTGCCCTCGCACCAGCAACAAAATCAGGCGCCCAGTAGTCTTCAACAATTAGAACAAATGGTAATGCCTCATGTGAGTAAAGGTTCACCCTCACCGAAACCCAACATGGGGAACATGGGCAGTGGCGGAGTGTTGAGTCCGCTAGGTGGTCCGAAGACTCCCATGTCTCCTAGTGTTAGTGGTCCAAAAACCTCAATGTCGCCCACACAATGGCAGACGCCGTCGGGTAGGCCAAGTCAACCGGCCGCATCGAAACCTTCGTATGCTCCCACTCCACAGTCGACACCTCCCGTCTCTGGAAGCCCTGGTGGGTACAGTATATCATCGGGGGTGTTGTCGCCCATGCAAAACACAGGAGCACCTAACGCGCTAGACAGCACAATTAATAGTATTGTAAGGAGTGCACAGGATCCCACAGCGGATCTTGACCTGGGCAGTTTAGGTTCCTCAATGGACACTTCAGCCGAGTGTCCACTGCCGGCATCAATCTCCGCACCAAGGATGGATGATGCGAAAGTAACATCGCAAATGTCGGGCGGCATGCCACATCAACCGACACCTTCAGACTTGCCGTCATTGCCAACAATGACCGATGACGCTTCTTCCGGGGCAACTTCCGAAATGTCGACGACAGAGAGTTTGGGGCAAACGCAGACCAACTCGGTTCAAAGTAATGACACGGGATTCTCACTTCCGGGCTCGTCACTCCACGACTCTGCTATCGACAGCGATGGCACGAGTGGTTTGCCTTCGCTCGGCTCCTCCATGGACGACTCTCAAACTTCTCAGCCACAAGTTCCAATTAGCAGTAGTTCGTCCATGGAGCCTCCAGTTCCAAGTAGTATGTCAAATGGCTTAAGCTCCATGAGTCCTTCCACGTCTCAAGCACAACAGCAACAACAAATGTCATCGACTTTCACTTCGCCTCCCTCGCTAGGATCGCCGATGGCGTCCATGGCGTCGAGCATGCCTCCGTCGACTCAGTCTTCTTCACAGCAGATGGGTCTTCCTCCATCGTCGTCACAGTCGTCCCCCATGCAAGTTTCCAGTATCAACAGTTATTCCGCGGGACCACAACCACCTCAACAACAACAACAGCAACCTCAGCAGCCCCATGTGCAGACGAGCCAGGGTTATGTGAACAGTTCAGGAATGAATTCTGCGCCGACGAACATGGGAGGTATGATGCCTCCTCCAGGTCCTCATCAGTATTCCTCGCGTTTTCCTGGACCAGATGTGTCCAGCGCATCACAGCCTTACATGGCTGGCTATCATAATGCCCCAGGCTATCCTCAGTATTCTGGACAGGGTGCTGTACATCAGGGACAAATGCGTCCACCCGGTCTATCGCCGTATGGCCCAGGTGGAATGGGACCGATGGGATCTCAGGGAATGGCGAGTCAGGGCGCTCCTCCCGCCTCCCCAGACAGATACTATGAAATTCATCAACTGCAACAACAACTCCAGCACTTGTATGGTCTTCCACCAAATCCTCAGACCCAGATGCAGGTGAGTACCACTAACAATAGAACTGAAATAATAAGAAAATATCTATCATACATTTTCCATTTCATAACGATGATACGACGAGCAGAGGGAGAAAGAGAGTGAGCAGAGCAGTCGTATTTTTTTCGGAGGAAGAAAGAAGGTGGAAAGAAAGAACAGAAGCACCATCTTAGAATTGTAATGATGCCTTGATTTTTTTCGCAGATAAACGAACTGCAAGAGAGGCTGCGCGTTCTGCAGCAGCAGCAACAGCAAGAAGGAATGAATGCAACTGGGTCTTATCCAATGCAGCCAATGCAACCGCCGCCAATGGGTGGAATGCCAAACCAAGCACAGATGTATGGATCAGGCCCTTCTATGCAGATGTCGCAGGTTGGTAGACAGAACACACACAACGTTTACCCGTGGTGGTGATGTTAGAACAACGATGATGAATATTATGATGCTTAGGTTCAGTTTAGGCATGTGGTTCAGGATATTCATGAATTTTTTGTTAATGCATCGTTTGCTTGCTTGCTTGTAGGTTATGCCCGGCACTGACCTACCAAAGACTGATTTAGATGAAACTCCAACGAAGCAAAAGAAAAAGAAGGAGAGAAAGCCGAGAGAAAGCAAAGGGGGTAAAGGGAAGAAAAGTAAGGAAGGAAAAGATTTGCTAAATTTAGATCAGGTATTACCACCTCCGGATGTGAATCAGATATCACATGAAGTATACGAGTTTCAAGATTTACCACCTGAATTGCCTGAGAAAAAGCCGAAAAAACCGAGGTGGGTGCAAATAATATTTAATGTTGAAATTACAAGGTGTCCAGTGACACTATTTTTGTTGAATGGTACTTGACATTTGACAATTTATGTTATAATTCATAGAAAACCGAGAGAAGCAAAAACTCCAAAGGAGAAAAAACCAAAAGAACCTAAACCCCCTAAAGAGAAAACTCCAAAAGGGTACGTAAAGCAAATTGTATAATTATCTAGAATTTTTTATTACTGTTGTTTTTTCAAATTGCATGTATCAAGTTGCCCCAGCTCATTGGTAGATAAGCCGTTTTGATTGTTAATATTGATTAATATCCACAGGGGGAAATCTCGGAAGAAAAAGGGTCAAAATGACTCCTCTTCTGATTTGAACACATCACAACAAAGCGATGGAGCAAACGACCTAGATTCGTTAGCTCCAAAAAGTGACATCGAATTCCCAGAACCGGATCAAAAAAACGGGATTGGTGCTGCTGGTTAGTTAAATTAATTAAATGGTCTAATTAAATGTTACTTGTCAACTAATAAAAATGATAGATCTGCTCTACAAGGGAAGTCACTTATAAGTTGAAATGTAAAAAAAACGGTGCTCCGGTAAGCTAGATGGATAAGTGGAGGGAACAAGCAAGGTGCGGCCTGCAAGTCATGCAATCTCCTTTCTGCTATTCAATGAGTTTATTTTTTTAAGGTACCACAACAGCTGAAGGAGGCTCCTCCGTTCCCATCACCAGCGGAGGGGATGGTGATACCAGCACCCAAGATTTAGAGAGCATAGGAGTGGCAAGCGAGACCACGGAAGCTGAGGCAGTTCCTGCCGAAGTCACGACTCCTGTGAAGCCTAAGAAACCCAAGAAGCCGAAATTGAAGTCCAGCTCTTCTAGCAAGAAAAGGCCTTCAAAGTATGAAATTGCACAGTTACATACCTTAAAGAAAAATATATGATTGACATCTTTGAACCTTTTCAATTAATTGAGGCATTCTTTCACAGGACGATGATTTCTTTGGCGAAATTAAAGAAGCGTCGGAAAAGAAGCGATTCCGAAGGATCCGATCTGGATGTTACACGTAAAAATTTATTTGTCATTTTACACCAATATTAAATGAGAAATGGAGATATCCACAAACTTTAACTATTGATTATTTTAACTATTCCAGCACCTCCTTCACCACCCCCTGAAGACGACAACTCCAATGTAAAAATTGATTTAATAAATTTTACTGTTTTCTATGTCACTGTATTTGCAACCCGATTTTAATGCTTAAAATCTACTATTAAAATTTGCAGAAGAGGAGATCTGCTCGTAACACGGGGCGGAAAAAATACATTGACGATATTGACCTAGCGTTATCCGATGACGACCTCATCATGCCACCATCAAAGTCGTCCATGAAAACGTTAGAAGCTGTGATATCTGAATCAGCGGCAGAAGCTGCCTCCGCTGCGGTACTCACTGACCTCCCTGGGGACACACCGGCAGAAGGTGATCCCGCTGTAGCAGATATTGCTGCACCTGCCCCCGTCCCTGTGCCGACCCCAGTCCCCACTCCTACAAAGGGGAAGGGAAAGAAAAAGAAAGAGGAGTCCACGGCCACGCCGCCTCCAGACAACCCGAACTTGAACAAACCGAACTTTGTCTTTGTGGTAACACACGATAAAAATTGCATTGATGCACCTCTTGTACGTAGCACTCCACTTAAACCCATTAACCTTACCTGACCTCACCTTTGCTGACATGAAAGGGGAAATTGAATTAAACTAAAATCGGTGGAAATGTTTGATTGTGTATTTGCAGAATCCTGCTGATGAGGACACAATGATTGTGCAACACATCCTTTCCATGAGAATGGGTAAGAGAGAAATAATTCAAGATTCTTCATCTGAGGATGAAGACGAAGGAGAGGACAAAGAGAAAGTGGAAGGGGACAAGGAAAAGAAGGACGAGGAGACGGAGGAGTCCGGTGAAAAGAAATCTGAAGAAGGCGAATCTGCAGAGAAAAAGCCTGAAGAAACTGGTGAAGTGAAAGAAGACGCTGAAAAGAGTGAAAGCTCGGAAAAGCCAGAAGAGAAAACTGAGGGCGATAATGCAGAGTTAAGTAAGCCTGAGCAACCTGTAGCGGCGGAAGCAGAAACAGGAGATGAGAAACCAAAAGAAGATGTATCTTCGGAGTCTGACAAAGTCGAAGATGCGGCCGATAGTACAAAAGAGGATACGGAGAAAGTTGAGAAAACGGAAACTTCTGAATCCACTGTGGACGCTGTAAAGCCCGACGAATCTCAGGTCAGCAAAGATGACGCAACCGAAGAAAAGAAAGAAGAAGAAACTCCTGCTCCAAGTGATGCCGCAGCCGAGGTGACAGAAAAGCCGGAAGCAGAAAGCAGCAGTACAGATGAAAAGTCGGAGGTGAAAGCAGAAGATGAATCTACAAAAACTGATGAAAATAAAGCATCTGAAGAATCAGAGAAAACTGATGGAGATGTAGATTCCGCAGTAAAAACGGAAGAATCTGACGAAAAGAAAGACGAGGAAAACAAAGAAAATGGAGGAACGGAGACGACGCCGAAGAAAGAGAAGAAAAAGCGAGAACCTCAAATTGTCGAGGTGGAAGAGTTTTACGTAAAGTACAAAAGTTTTTCTTATCTGCATTGCGAATGGAAAACGGAGGAAGAGCTCATGAAAGGGGACAAGAGGGTGAATGGAAAAATCAAACGCTTTAAACAGAAAATGAACCAGAATTCGAACATCTTTGAATTTCTGGAGGAGGAGCCTTTCAACCCGGATTTCATAGAGGTCGACCGAATTCTTGATGTGAGTGAGGTGACCGATCCGCTCACGAACAAAACCACGAAGAACTACCTCGTCAAGTGGAAATCTCTTCCTTATGAAGAATCCACGTGGGAACTTGAGGACGACATAGACACACAAAAAGTGGCTAGCTACTACAAGTTCAACAAACCACCTCCAAAGGACCAATGGAAGGTCAAGAAACGACCCAAGCCTCACGAATGGGTGAAATTGGACCAGAGTCCGGTGTACAATAACAACAATACCCTGAGGGCTTACCAATTGGAGGGTTTGAACTGGCTCAAGTTTTCATGGTACAATGGCAGAAACTGCATTTTAGCCGACGAGATGGGTCTGGGGAAAACCATTCAATCTCTGACCTTCGTCGAAGCAGCTTCCCGCTATGGAATTAGAGGTCCATTCTTAATTCTTGCTCCTTTGTCGACAGTACCAAATTGGCAGAGAGAGTTCGAGACGTGGACCGACCTCAATGTTGTCGTTTACCATGGCTCAGTGGCGAGCCGAAACATGATCCAAGAATATGAGATGTTTTACCGTCACCCAGATAATCCGCAAATGAATATCAAAGACGTTTACAAGTTCAACGTCTTAATTACCACATTCGAGATTGTGCTCACGGACGTGATGGAACTGAAAGACTTCCCCTGGCGCATCTGTATCATCGATGAGGTATTTGTCTATTTTTACTTTATTATAACTTGAGAACCACTCTTTAGCTTTGTCTCGTATATACTTCAAAATCGCTTTGGTGAGAAACAGTCACCTTAACTCCAAGTCGTGAAATCTCGTGTTTGTCGGAAAAATAATACATGAAAAATGCGGATTTCCACTCAACACGAGATTTGTCCAGTTGTAAACAACGTTTCTTCATTCTTTGCAGGCTCACAGGCTGAAAAACAAAAACTGCAAATTGCTCGAGGGTCTTAGAATGCTGAATTTGGAGCACCGCGTGTTACTCAGTGGGACACCACTTCAGAACAATGTAAACGAGTTGTTCTCCCTGTTAAATTTCCTGGAACCCGCTCAGTTCAACTCGGACGAAAATTTCTCGAAGGAGTTTGGAGAACTCAAGTCGGATACCCAGGTGCAAAAGTTGCAGGCACTCCTCAAACCGATGATGCTTCGGCGTCTCAAGGAGGACGTGGAGAAGTCTATTGCACCCAAGGAGGAAACAATTATCGAGGTGGAGTTGACAAATATGCAAAAGAAGTATTACCGGGCGATTTTGGAAAAGAACTTTTCCTTTTTGAGCAAGGGGACCAATTCTGCAAATATACCTAACCTGATGAACACTATGATGGAGTTGCGTAAATGCTGCATTCATCCGTATCTTTTAAATGGTAAGTGAATCATTAAGAAACAATCATTTTTCTTTACTCCAAATTACATATATGTTCGTAATATGTGCATTATTTAATAATTAATTTAAACTTGAAATGTTAAAGGTGCTGAGGAACAAATTCAGTTGGACTACCGCTTAGTCTACGGGGTTCCCGAGAGTGACCCAGATCTGTACTACAAAGCTCTTGTCACATCCTCCGGAAAGATGGTTCTTTGCGACAAGCTGCTCCCAAAGCTGAAAGCGAATGGTCATCGTGTGCTGATTTTTAGTCAAATGGTGAAATGCCTGGACATCTTGGAGGCAAGTGATACATGCATTTATTCATGTCTGATCATTAATCAAATGTTCATAATACGAACACTAACTCATAAAACTAAAAACAATGCACTTACTAACGAACTGGTAACGATTTCTGTTTTTTAGGATTACCTGATCTATAAGAAATATCCATACGAAAGGCTGGATGGACGAATTCGTGGTCCAGTGAGACAAGCGGCTATCGACCGATTTAGCAAACCCGACTCGGACAGATTTGTATTTTTACTCTGTACGAAAGCGGGAGGTCTTGGAATCAATTTAACGGCTGCTGACACTGTCATCATTTATGATTCCGACTGGAATCCACAGAACGACTTGCAGGCTCAGGCCAGATGTCATCGTATCGGTCAAGCGAAAATGGTCAAGATTTACAGACTGGTGTGTCGAAACACCTATGAAAGAGAAATGTTCGACCGAGCTTCGTTGAAGTTGGGATTGGACAGAGCGGTCCTCCAGTCCATGAATACGAACCAGAACCAAGGACCGAAAACGATGGACACCTCAACTAACAAGCAGTTGTCGAAGAAAGAGGTGGAGGACTTGCTGAAACGTGGTGCATACGGTGCCTTGATGGTAACTTTTTTACTTAAATAAAAGATCTGATTAAATTAACAATTACTATAAAGAAGTTTTAAACATTCTTAAATTGCCCCAATAAAATATTCAGGACGAAGACAACGCAGGGGATACTTTCTGTGAGGAGGACATTGATTGTATTTTGCAAAGAAGAACGCAGGTTATCACACTGGAAACGGGAGAGAAGGGGTCCACTTTCTCCAAAGCCAGTTTTGCGTCCACCGGATCCAGAGACGACATTGATCTGGACGATCCTGATTTCTGGAAGAAGTGGGCGAGAAAAGCGGAAATCGATGTTGATGAAATGGGAGAAAAGAATGAACTAGTCATCCACGAACCCCGAAGACGAACTCAGATTAAGCGGTATGGGCATGATGACGGCGTCATGGACATTTCCGACTTGGAGTCGTCAACGGATTCGGACGAAGAAGGTAACGTCGGTGACCGAACTCGTGGAGCTGGACGACGAACCCGAAGCGGCAAGGCTGGTCGCAGGGGACGTCGCAGCAATGTTGATGATGACTTCCAATGTGACGATGGCGTCGTTGATTACGGCAAATGGTCCCGCAGCGAATGCTACAAAACCGAAAAGGGACTTCTTACTTTTGGGTAAGTGAACATTGGATGTTTTAAAGTCTCATCCTTACCATACTAACACAATTTTACATGATGACTTGCCATGCTAATACCGAGTGAAAGATTCACGTCTTTCATAATGCGTTGACAATTTCTCAAGCGCAACTGAAGACTTTTCTTAATCATAAACTATGCCTAGTGACTTAACTTGTTAGAATTTGACATTAAACTCTATAATATTTGTAATTGTAGTTGGAGCCGTTGGTGCGAAATTTTGACCCAAGGGCAGTTCAGAAAGGGCTGGAAAGAATGCAATGTGGAGGACTGTGCCAGAGTGATTGTAAGTTTTGCCTTAAATTTACTTGCACTTTGGATATAACACGCATCCGTTACAAAAGTGTTACGAGTATTATTTTTTATTACTTTTAGCTTCTTCATTGCGTCAACAACTTTCGTGGGGATGAAAAGGTGAAAAGTTTCGTTTCCGATCTCATCAATCCCAGGGTGAATGAAAGTACTCTTAGCAGAAAACATTCAGGTTTGGCCAGCCCTGTTTCTCGTGGTGGCCGTAAAAGTAAAAAGAACAAAGAAAATCCGGAACTACCTGAGGAAGTCACAACTGATGACTGGATGAAAGAAGAAAAATATGACGCTGAAATTCATTTAGATGGAAATTACAAGAAACATTTATTGAAACACTCAAATAAGTACGTGTGAATTTTTTAATTTTAAAGACGCCATTATAATATTACGGTTTACTTTTCTGCTAACATACTAAAATTGCAACTGTTTTTTGCAGAGTCCTTCTGAGAATACGAATGCTTTATTATATCAAATGTGAAATCATTGGACCATACGCAACAAAGATTATGGAAGGTGCACCTGTCGCTGATTGTCTAATCTGCCCTCCGCAGTTGGCCATCGATTCAGGACCGTTGGAGTGGTGGGATCGGGAAGCTGATACTTCGCTTCTGATTGGAACATTCAAGCACGGTTATGAGCGTTACAACATGATGAGGTTGGATCCAAGTCTCTGTTTCCTTAACCGCTGCGGTCCACCCGATGGGTCTGCAGTACTGGCGGAAATTTCCTCTGAAGTGTAAGTTTTGATTTTAATAGTATTTGTGTGGTTCATTTAGGGGTGGCGATCGTACTAATTAAAAACGAATTTTTCCTACGGTAGAAATGAAGAAGAGCTCGAGAAAGCGGTTGGCGGAGAAGAAGAGTTCGAAGAAAACAGCAATTTGGAAGCCGCAAAGAAGGAAGTGAAAAAAGAAACGAGAGGAAGGAAACGAGGACGAAATGCGAAAAAGGGGAAAGGCGCCGCCGCCGCTGCCGCTGCTGCAGCACTGGCTGCAAAATTATTGGATGAGTCCAGCAACAGCAATGAAAAACAGGAAGATGAAAACAAGGGTGAAAATGTGGAAGGCGAACCCGTTCCTGTTGAGGGTATGGCCGAAACAGAGTGCAAAGACGCCTCGGAAGAAAAAGCAGCAGAGAATGCTGAAATACCCCAAACAACAACTGAGAAACCTGAGGAATCTGAAAATGAGACCAAGAAGGATGACCAAAATGAAGAGTCATCTGAACCACTGAAAGATGCAACTGACGAAAATAAGGAAAAGGAAGAAACTAAAATGGAGGTTGATGAACCAGAAGTATCGGACAAGACAAAGGAAGTCTCCGAGGCTCCTGCTGTTGTATCAGAAGAAGTTGCTGAAAAGGTGCCTGACGAAAATAAAGTGGAAGAAACAAAGGATGAAACAGCTGCCGAGAAATGTGAAGAACAAAAAGAAAAGGTTGAAGATAAATCAGAGGACGCAGAGAAAACTGCTGCTGCTGAAAGTGTCGCATCAGGAGAACAGAAAGAAAGCACTTCTATAGAAGAAAATAAACCAACTGAGACAGATCAACCACCTGAGGGAATGCAGGAAACGGACAAAGCTGAGGAAGCCACTGATGCAGTGAAAATGGACACTACTGCTGCATTACCTGAGACCACTGCGGCAAGCGAAGTGCCACCACTTCCGGTTGACCCTTCAATTGTTAAGGTGGAGAATGAAGGTGCACCTGCCACAACTGAACCTCAAGAACAGCAGCCAGTTAAGGATGGCAAGCTGGAATTTCCAACCGTTTCTGATCTCAATAATCGCCTGAGGAAATTAATAACGTCTTTCCAGAGAAATTTCAAGAAAGAAGAAATCAAAAATGCGCAAAAGGCGAAGGTACGAAGACTACTATTAAAATAACTGAATGATCCCAAATTACTAATAGTAAATAAGTTGTTGCATAAACTCGAGATTAATTCTTCCTATATAAATATATTTCTCTGTTTTACAGAGATTGGAAAGGAAAGAAAAAATTGAACAAATTGTTCGAGAAAGAGAAATGCAAAAGTTGGAAATGTTGCAGCGTCGTTGGTCCAAGAAGGAAGAAAACGACTTCTGCAAAACCATTTCTACATTTGGAGTGCAAAGGTAATTACAAAAACAATTAAAAACTCTTACTCATTAATAGTAATAATGTTTTGTAAGTGTAAATAAAAAATGATAATCATTCTTTAAAATATTCTATTTATCAGAATTGAGGGTGGAAAGTACGACTGGACAAAATTCCGAGTTATCTCGAGATTGGACAAAAAGTTTGACGACACTTTGAGCGAGTATTTTCGTGCGTTTTACGCTATGTGCAAGCGCGTTTGTGGAAAAAAGTTGTTAGAGGAAGAAGGTAAAATCGTTATTTTTTATTTGTTTATTCAGGGAGTGGGATTAGTTGCAAATCTGTAAATTATGTTTACAGATTTCAATTATGATTTGTAGAGAGAAAGATTTAGCATGCAATTAGTAGTGTATTATTTCGTAATTTAACGCCACATTTCTTTCTGTTTTGTTTTCGGTTTTTATACGTTCCGATTATTCATTCAGATTTTGGTAAGTTGAATTTTGACTTACAACTTTCCCCTTTGAATTACTAAAATAATGCACTCTAAGACAGATTTTTTTAAACAAAGAAAAACAATGTCGATTGAGAATTTTATTCTGATAATTATTTTAGATTTGATTCAAGTCCCAGTCGATCCCTTGCCAGAGGAAAGAGCAAAGAGGACGCTGGAAAGAATAGACTTGCTCACCAAAATCCGAGAAGAGATCCTTCACCATGAAAAATTGGACGAGAGGTTGGCCCTGTGTCAGTCGTCCCTGGATATGCCGGAATGGTGGATTCCAGGAAAGCACGACAAAGATCTTTTGTATGGGGCAGCAAGACATGGCTTGGGGCGAACTGATCTCTTCTATTTGAACGACCCCGAACTTTCATTCAGAGAAATTTTGCGTCGACACATTGCCGGAGAACCACTTCTTGACGTAGCCGAAAAGGCAAGGTACAGACAAGAACAACTGGATAAGAAACCTAAAGTGGAGAATTTAGAACCTCCGCCACCAAAGAAGTCCAAATCCGACATGGTTGACATTGAAATTCAAGACATTAAGAAAGAACGAGAGGAAGCTGAAAAATTGAGAAAGGCTGAGTTGGAAAAAGAAGCAGAGAAAGACAAAGAAGCTTCTGGAGAAGGGAAGAAGGAAGAAGACGAAGCTTCTTCCAAAGAAAAGGACACTGAACAACCGAAAGATGCGGAAGCACCTAAAGATGACAAAGACAAAGAGTCCGAAGGCAATGCCGCTGCTCCAGTCTCTGAAAGTATCAGTGATGAAAATAAATCGAAGTCAACGGAGGAGCTCACCAAAGATGTGAGTGCGGTAGGTGACAATGAAAAAACCCGTGAAAAAGAAGCCCAATCAATGGAGGTTGATGAGCAAAGCAAATCAGATGCGACAGAAGTAAAAATTAAACAGGAACCTGCGGACCAGGAAGAAAATGCATCCAAGAAAGAAAACTCTGAAGAAACTGGCATGGATTTGTCCAAGGACGCATCCGAGAAGAAGGGCCCGGAAGACGAGACTGAGAAAACGGACAAACCTGTTGAAGAAAGTGAGAAGGAAGTTCCCATCAAGGAAGAGAAAGTAGAAGGGAAAGAATCGGAAGCGAAATCTCCTGAGAAAGTAGCAGAAGCAGAAAAACAAGCGGAAGAGGTTCCTAAAGTTGTTGAGCCAGAAGTTGCTGAAAAGAAAGACAAGGAGCCAACCCCGGAGCCCGAGAAGGTGGTAGAAGAAAAGGTACCGGCAAAGATTCCAGAACCGGAACCTGAAAAAGAAAAGGAGACAGAAATGAAAGAGGTGGAAGTTGAAATCAAAGATGAGTTAAAAATCACAATTAAACTCCCAGCGGAAAAGATGAACAAGGTCGAAGTCCAGGTGAAAGGCTCGCAGCAGAGATTTTCCATGGCTGACACTTTCTTACCACCTCCGCCACCTGTTGCGGTAACTGCCGCATCCACCCCTCAACCACCACCACCTCCAGTTCCTGTGAGCACTCCATCTGGACCACCACCGATTCCATCACTGATTCCCGTTAATTCAGAGGAGTTCATGGCATCGTTTAAATCAAAAACAATGTTCGGTGACACTTCATCTGGTCCTGGACCCAACCTCGGAACTGACACCAGTAACATTGAGGCGATGGGCAGTTTGCTCAACCAAATGAATCCAATTCGTTGGCCCCGAGATCGCGCCATTCAGATTCGATTGGAGCACATTGTCCACGCTGTGGAAAATAACGAGTGGCCCGTGTCGAAATTCTTCAGCTCAGCCGGAGTATCCGACATTTTCGATTTTAATCCAAATGCGGACGTTCCACCTCCAAGCAACCTGCGGGATACGCAGACACCTATGTCTGAGGGTTCCGACTTGGCACCTCCTGAAGATCTCATCATGAACCTCCCCACTCCCAATGTTCCAACGTCTGTTCACCAACCGCCACCTCCACCTGTTCATCAACCACCACCACCTCCGGTAATCAACGTTCCTCCCCCACCACCAGTGTCCACTGGCACCGGCGGTCGCAGGGGTAGAAGGAGGCGAATTGCGATAGATGTAGAAACTGAACGAGCCAAGCTGCAGGCTCTACTTAACAATAACGTGCAAGGTGGTAAGGGGTCACATCAACAAAATCAACCTCCACCGCCACCTGTCCTAACAAGTGCTGGCAGGGGCAGTGCGCTGAGCAATGCTCTAAGAAAGGATAGAGGAATGTCCAACCCACCAACCAGTTTGAGCCACGCCCTCTCAGGCATACCAGACTTTGACATGCCCATGGAGCCAGAAAACAAAAGACAGAAAATGTCTTCGAAGTACGGATCCAAGTTCCAGCCACCACCTCCAGCTCATCAGCACTTGCCTCCACCACCTTCCTTATTGCGTGCGGCGACGCATGGATCCAGAAGGTCCAACTCGCCCGCTCACCGTGGAGGAATGGATCGAGGCATGGATAGAATGGACCGGGGAATGGAGAGGGATAGAACCGGAATTGACAGAGCTGTGGAGAGAGGTATCGAAAGAGTTTTGGAGAGGAGCTTGGAAAGGAACTTGGGAAGGGACTTGGACAAGAGTTTCGACAAGAATTTTGACAAGAACTTTGACAAGAATTTTGAAAAGAACTTTGAAAGAAGCTTGGAGAGGCAATTAGAGCGACAACTGGAGAGAGGACTTGAAAGAGGTATGGATCGAGGATCTCCGAAGTTTCCACCTCAGTCGCAGTCATCATCTCTGGATCTTAGTGTAAAATCCTCCCCAGCTACGTCTGTCATGTCTGCCTTATCATCTCTCAGCAGTGTTACCGTTACACCGGTCACACTAACTTCTCCAGCGTTGAACAATGTTACAGTCACACCTGTCACATTGCCGACACCCTCGCCTTCCGGTAACAAACGGGATCGGGGTTCACCTTCACAAAGCCAACTTAGTATTAGCTCGGCTCCGATGGACTTGTCGGGACCTTCGTAAGTTCAAATTCAAAGTTGTTTTTTTACTACTCGAACTAATTTTCATGAAACTCACAAATAAATCAATAATTTTCTTGATTTATTAGACGTACAAAAGAGACGCCTCGTGGAATGCCTAAGCTTACGAGTGCTCCAGAGCACGAATTTGACCTTAGCTTTGGCAGTAAAAAGCAATCAAAATTGGAGAGCATGTTGGACAAATTGAAGAAACGAAAGGTAGTTTTCCTCAAATTTTTTAAATGTTAAAATCTGAAAAGAATGAAAGCACCAAATAAATAACCATGTTATAAAAATGTTTCCAGCTTGGGGAACCAGAACCTGAACACGAACAGATGCAGCCTCTAGCATTAGGAAAAGATAAGAAGAAACGGAAGTTGGACGAAATTGTTTTGGGTCTGTCGGCTGCCAAGGGCCAGAACTCGATATTTGCACCCCCGAGTAATTCACCCAAGGGACGAGAACGCGAATTGCAATCTGCTCCACAAAATCGAAGATCGCCTTCAACCGGCAGAGGAGATCAGTCGTCGAAAGAGAGGCAAGATAGGGAGCGTGAAAGAGAACTGCACGCTGGATTAAATCTTGCAAGCAGTCTTTTCTCTTCGCCTTCCGATGGCTCGCAAAAACGTTCAAGTAGCAGTAATAACGCCGCAACCTCGGCCCTTGCAAGTCTGTTTGCAGCTCCTCCATCATCTGGATCTGCATCAAAGGATGCCCATCAAAACATGCAAAATCTTCTGAACAATCCTTTGCTCAGTGCAACCTTGTCTCTGTTCAAAAATGCGGGCACTGACTTAAAAGAACTTACGAAGCTGGCTCAGGCCAGTGCCAACCTTGCTGCGGTAACGGCAAGTGGTAACCAAGGTCAAAACGTGGCCGGTGGTAAGAAGGTCCAAACGTCGAGGGGGCAATCACAGCAACAGGGTTCTTCCTCGCATCTTCCAGAAATACCCAAGTATGACCTGAGCAAATTGGCGGAAATGGCTGTTCCCAAATTTGATCTGTTTTCTCAAGACGCGAAGGTCAACAAATGGTTGGCGGAGCATGCAAACTTAACACCAGAACGACCACCGAGTCCTGAATTCATGGACGGAAGACGACGGAGGAGACCAAGGGTTGACACAGCACAGGCACAGGCTGCGGAATGGAATAAATTGAATGGCGATGAAAATGTAACTGTGATCCATCGTGTATCTGGGAAGAAGGTACGACTTTAATTTTATCCTTGTAAGAGTAATAATTAACTGATTGTGCTCCAGACTTAAATTTAAATAATTCGCGTATTTTAGATTTCTGGACAGAAAGCTCCTCAGCTGAAACATCTCGGCCAATGGCTTCTGGAAAATCCAATGTACGATGTAGATCCCAAATGGGCTGAAGTCACGAAAGATAAAGCAAGTGCTCCAAACGAGTTACAAAGAAGGTTATCAGGAGAGAAGAAGAAGGGACCTGGAAGACCACCGCTATTGACAAGCCCTCCTGTGACGTCTGCGCCAAGCAGTGGTGCGAATGTTCCAACCTCGAGTTCCAATGCATTTTCCAACCTCGGAGCCTTTTCAAATATACCAGGTTTGTCCGATAAAACATTCATGACAAAATGTAACGGAAACTAAAATAAATTTTTATTGGGTTCATAAGATTGGGGTTTTGGTTTAGGTCTCAATCCCAACCTGTTGGCAAATCTACCCCTGGGATCGATGGATCCAAAGAATCCTCTGTTCATGCCGTTTGGTGGTCTCGGCTCTCTTGGGAACTTGGGTTCTCTCGGAAATCTTAGCCAACTAGGAAATCTGAGTAACTTAGGTTTGGCCAATCCACTCCTCGGCTTCGGCCTTCCAGGTTTTGGTCTTGGAGATTTGCCAGGCATGCCATCATCCAACAAGGGCGAAAAAGGAAGTGGAGGGAATAACAATTCGTCAGGAGGAGGAAGCAGCAGTAAAGACACGTCACATCAAACACCCATGTCTCACGCCTCAACACCACCAACTTCTTCCTCGTCATCGAAGAAGCGTGCTGCGGAAGATGACAAATCAAAGAAGTCTTCTGCAGCAGCAGCAGCAGCGGCTTCACAAAACATGTTGAACAACTTGCCTTTCCTGTTCCCCAATCCCAGTTTAATGTACAATCCTCTTGGACTTGGAACTCTTCCCTTCGGAGGTGGAATGTCCAACGCGGCGTTTGGAAGCTTGGGTCAAAATTCACTTGTAAACGGCTTAGCTGGCTCCAGTGGCAAGAAGTCGTCTCAAGGAAAATCGAGTAGTCAGTCGTCCTCATCACAACAAGCTGCAGCAGCTGCCGCGGCAGCAGCTTCATTAGCTAATATTCCCGGTCTCAATATTCCAGGCATGTCGAAGAAAGATTTTCTCGAAAGTTTGGTCGCCGCCCAGAAACCTAAATCATCGTCCCAGCCCCAGCAGCAGCAACAACAGCAAGAACAGCGACAACAGGAGCAGCGACATCAAGAACAGCGACAACAAGAGCAACGGCAACAGTCACCACAAACCTCGAAACCACCTCCATCTTTACTTGGACTCCCTCTTTCATCTCAGTTTGTCCAACAAGAGGACTCGGATGACGAAAGTCTGAAGAGCCTGATGGGAAATCATGCAGATGATCTCCCTGAGGATGACTCTCCGGGAGAAAATGCTGAGCGTGTTGTCATCAAGGGTACGCCGAGACTGAAACGAAAGAAAAATCCTTTCTGTCACCAGGACCAAAGGATTTAAAGTTATCATTTCAATTTGTTTTTTAATTTCAGAGAGCAGTGAACTAGAGAAAGAAATGGCTCAGCAGAAAATGGAGACGAGAAGGGAAAAGAGGGAAAGAATGAGGGAACGAGATATGCTTGGAGGCGATTCTCACAAAGGGTTGACAGCGGCAGAACGCCAGTTGCTGATGGTAAAAAAGAAGGAGCGACTGGCAAAAGAGGAGCCTTCCCAACCCCAAAGAACAACGAGAAGTTCTGCCAGGTCCAGCCGTTTGGAGGAAGCTGTGAGTAAAATGAGGGAACGAGATCTAGACGACTACAAATAAATATTTTAAAACGGTATTATTAATTTAAAAAATTAAAACTCTTACTGGTCTACCTGAGAATGCATTATACGTAGTACGGTACGCATTGGTTTCTTTGTAAGTTGAGTGTGGGGACCTCAGGTATTCGAGATGATGATGAAGTGCTGACCCAGATCATTGATATTATTCTATTCTCCAAGTTGTCTGCGGAAGTAAGTTAAAAACTCAAAGATAAAAACTCCCGTACCTTGAGAATTAACTTATTCTTCAGCAACTTTGTTTAACCTAACATAAAAAAATAATCAATGCTAAAAGTAGTTACGTACGATTTGATTTTTTTATTATATCTGTGTGTAGCATACGCGAAGAAGTGGCTAAAAAGAAATCTTTTTGTGTCTCGTAACTAAATATTTGAGAAGAAATCACAGGCATAAAAATTGTAAAACTTGATATTTTTAAACCAAAAAATTGAGATTCGATCCATTGAATTGTTTATATTATA
This sequence comes from Cyphoderus albinus, assembly GCA_021029165.1. Classification (NCBI taxonomy): domain Eukaryota; kingdom Metazoa; phylum Arthropoda; class Collembola; order Entomobryomorpha; family Paronellidae; genus Cyphoderus; species Cyphoderus albinus. The sequence goes on from VYYJ01000497.1 coordinate 47,847, forward strand.
TATTGGTATTTTAATTAAATAGCGTTCAAGAAATGTAGGTAACCGTCAGCGTAAAATTATATAAAACCTGATACACACGCGAGTAGGATTTTAGGAATTTTATGAATGGGGCAAGGCGAGAATGGAAGGAGTATTAGGGGTGAAATAATGAGGCATTATCTTGCATAAAAATATTTTGGTGACTTTCATGTACCAATTATAATTTGTAGTGCATAATTCAAAAGATTTTAACGACATTATCTTGCAAAGGTACAGAGTAAGGGCGTCCTTTTTCTCTGAAGGAATTGCCGAGGGTGATTTATTTTCCAGAAAAAAGTTCGTCGGCGCAGTTCACATATTCTAAAATTATCCTGAGCAAAGCCAACGGCATGAAAGAAGACGCGCTTCATTCTGTGACCAGAGCAAAGTGAATACTGATTAATTAAAGCATTTTATATTTCCTATTTTGTGTTCTACAAAATAAATATAGATGAATAAATACACATTCATAGATAAATGGTATTATGTAAATAAAAACATACATTTAATGTTACTCTTAATTTTTTTGGTAACAGGACTCACTCTGTGTAACTACAAAATAAGTTAGCTAGTTTGAAATGGTACACCATTAATTAATTAAATAAATAAATAATTAATTAATTAAATACTGTTCCCAAAGGTTGAAAGTTTGAAATAAACAGTACACCCATATACAAAAATAAAGGTTGTACTGTTTTGTACATAACGTCTTTTGTAGAAATTGAAATTTTATATTATAATTTATTGATGTTCTATGCATACAAATAAATAATATTAATTAATAATTTAAATTACATGCTTAAGCGTGTAATGGGCAATGTCGTAAATGAGGTAATTTTGGAAAAGTAGGCATAATAAAATAAACAAAATCAAGGCATTTATCTATGTACAGAATTATAGGAATCTAGTTAATTTGCCCACTACTCATCATTATTGTTCTTCTACTAGAATAATTTGTTTGTTTTTTGTTTAATTTATACATTATCAACTATTATATACTCTACAAAACAAAACTATTGCATTTTTAGATATGAACAATGAAAAAAATTAGTTGATATGAATTTTAATACTGATGACATGTTAGTATTAAGTACTTGTTAAATATTTATATATTATCACGAAATTTATGAATTTTAATTACTTAATTATTCTACTGTGAATACTGTATTTACTACTATTAAGTAATAAAAAATTAATGTATTTGTACGTATGAAAACAAGGAGCCCTTATTAGCCTAATTAATTCTTACTACTCTGTTCAACAAAAACTGTATGTATGTAAATTGTATTTGTAACAAGAAATGAACCCGAATCATGCAAGTGAACGTTTTGAAATAGAATTACATAAAGCATTTCACAGTGCCCGAAAAAATGTTCCTCTTGATACAAAATTCTTTAAACGGTTCATACCGCGTTGGCAAGTGGCAATTCTCAATCACTAATTTACCATTAGCTTCATAACCATATTTCAGTCCAGCTTTTTGTACATCAGTTCCACTTTAAACTTTAAAGTTGCATTTAAAATTCCGTAAAATCATCCAGTTTACGTATACGTTGCAGGTCATGTTTCCTACGTTCACAAACAAAAGAATGAGTAAAAATTTGCGACATTAATCAAACTAAAACACGTAAGAGACAATTTTGAACAAACAAGGAAAACCGCAAAAGTTCATCATCTCGTGGTTATTTGTATGGTTTATTAGTGGTGTCACCTTATTGGGGACTGGAGATATAAACATGAATACATGATATACGCAACTTTTAGAATGGAAACAACTTTATCTGGCCTATTAATCAAAAACAATTTATGTCACTCAGAGTTCTATTAACAAATATTTTTTTCAAGAACACGAGTTCGGGAAAAATGGATCCGCCCAGAATATTTTTTATTCTCTGGATTTTGGCATTATTCAGTGTTTCGGTAACATGGGGGCAATCAGGAACAACCACGCCAGCTACACTTGGTTCACATATTAAAGCAAACTAATACTACATTACTAATTACATTACAATTATAATTAAACTTAATCATCATAAACTTCATTTTCTTCGTAGGGGAAATGTACGTGTACAGAGACAAAATCACGCTCTCTGGATTCTCTAGTGGGGGCACATTTGCTCAAATGCTACAATTCGCGTATTCGTCTATGTTCGTAGGAATCGCCGTCTTTTCTCACAGTATTTACCTAACTCAAAATTCCAATTAAGAAACTAACATTATAATAGAAGAGTTTTGGACATGGAACTACTTAACGAAACCTACAAAAACTACTTGACATTTCAGCTTATTACAGGTGTGGACTTCCTGATGGTAACCAAACCAGCTACGACTCATTGTGCACGAAGCTGTTTAATTTTACAGAGGACCAATTCTATGATGTCAACAGAGTTCACAATGACATCAGAGAATATCACCGACGAAAGGTCATTGAGAATCCATACAATCTTCGGAACAAACGCTTATACGTTTACACTGGTCTTCGGAATGCTCTTTTTACACCAAGTAAAACTATATGAAAATCTAGATGGAAACATGTTTGTAATCATCGTATTTCATGTACTATAAGTTTCATAACTACTCTTAGGACAAAGTCTTAACGTTTTATCTGTATACGAACCCTACATCCAGTCAATGGATTCAATTTATTCTAGAGTGCAAGACGCTAACCTGGTTATGGTAAATTAGAGCATTTTCTTACATTTTATTTTGCCACATGTAGATTTCTTATTAAGTATAAATATGATAAAACTTCAATTAGCCCACAGACAGTACAACTTTCGGAGCTCCTTGCACTGAATTAAATGAGAATCAAATGTTCATTGGACGATGCGGATTCTCAGGTGCCACAGAAGCCATCAATTTCTTGCTCTTCTATCAGCAGAACACGTCCAGAGAAGCTTTCAGTGAGAAATTGTTTTGTTTCGTTAATGATTCTTAATTTGGTTTTTTGGGATGTTTTTATATTTTATTTTTTGAAAGTTCGACAGCCCACTACCCGTGGAAAGGTGCTTGAGTTCAATCAAAAGGAATTTACCAGGGGGTTGCAAAATCATCAAATGGATGACATTGGATATTACTATGTACCCAGAAGATGCAAAAATGGATACTACAGTGACAGGCCGTGCTACCTCCACTTTTACTTTCACGGATGTCTTACCGGCCGGTAATAAAAGATCTTTTTTAAATTTTCTCATGCATATCACTATCGGTTTATTTGAATTCACATGTGCATAGGCTCATTGTCAACTCCTCTGCTCATGTTGAGAACACTGGAATGCTGGAGGTTGCAGAAAGAAAGGGAATTATCATGATATTTCCACAGGCTGCGCCAAGTCTGCCAAATAATGATATTGGATGTTGGGACACTTTCGGAATCTCAGGACCAGATTACGGTAGATAAAATAAGACTCTGAGATTTGTTGCTAAAACAAAGTTTTGCTAGCAAAGGAAAGAAAAATATCAATTTTAAACGGTTTCCAGCCACGCAAAGAGGAGCTCAGCTACGGGTCGTAAAAAGAATCTTGGACAGGGTCTTGGGAAAGTCATCGTCATCCTCATTTACTGGGTCTTTCTTTCCGGGCTCTTCCTCGTCTTCTTCAAGTTATAATAAAGGGAACGGACATAATCATTATAATCAAAATCGCCATCAGCGTCCCACTAACTACTATCCGAAAGGCTATGGCGGTAATAAATACAGATCCAGAAACGGAAGACAAGACCAACAAACATCTTTTAATCCGTCTCAATTACATTTAAGGGAACTTATGCAATACTGACGCTATTGTATAATTCCTAGATTTACAGTTAATGTTTGTGCAGTGCACACGTGCTGTATTTAAAATAAAATCTTTCTAACGCTTTCTTATAATTTTGTACGCGCAGGGTTCTTTGTATCCAGTTCTCATCTTCTACTAAACATTGGAATGCTTACCGACTTCTTTGTTGTCATCATGAGAGACACAGTGTTCTATGAAATGCGTACTCATATTCTCCTGCTCGTTATTAGCGCTTTTCTTGTTTCTTGACACGATAATTATTTTATACTGTAGTTTATTTTGTTGACTTTAATCGATCTAAGTATTATTTAATAAATACTAGAGCGACTCTTGACTCTGAATTCTGTACGTCAGTTTTGTGGTTAGTGAATCCACAAAATAATGTAATAATAATTAACAAACACAAAATACCACAAATGCGGTTTAATCGTCCTTGTGTTCTGAAAAATATCAGTTTTTATTTGAGTAATGAAACGATTGGCCCAAACTCTGTTTTCAATACGTTTATGTAGTACTAGTAATTACTAAAAAATTCATTCTGTGTATGGTTGTGTCGGAGGTGATTCCTTTAATACGTTTCTCTGTTAAGATAATTTTAATAAATAATTAACATGATAATGATAAATAATATTCTTTATTTTGATTTTGTAAACTGTTTAAGCTTAGCTAGTAGATTTTTATTGTCGAGAGAATCATTGATGGTCACTGAGGAATCTGAGGAATCGCTTTCAGAATCACTCCCACTGATTTGGCTTCCGCTGACGTGCTTACTTTTGCTCTTGCTTTTATGCTTATGATTCTTCTTTTTATGTTCTTTTTTGTGTTTTTTCGATTTACTACTTTTATGCTTGTCTTTCTTTCCACTCTTTTTATGACTTTTCTTCGAAGAATGCTTTTTTGACTTGCTGCTCTTAATACTTTCACTGGCGGCACTTTTCTCCACCCAAACGACGTCTTCTGCTCGTCCAGAGGATTCTACACCCTTCGATTTTGTGCTGAAGCTGTCTTTCATTGAAGATCGAGGTATAAACGTTGGTCGCAGTGCAGAAGAACTGGAACTAGAAATGTTTGATTTTGGAGGAAGGGGTCCATAAGCGTCATCCATATCTTCATCGTCATCTTTACTCTTCTTTCCGTGATCATCCGTGGTCTTATTATTTTCACTTTGAGTTGTGTGTTGCAATTTGTCTAAATCGATTCTATCAAAAACTCGTCTCTGCGTTTCGACTTTCTTAGCTTCGGAATCGGGTTTTGAATTACTGGACACTTTTGTTGGTGCATTCACCTTATCCCTCGAAGAAGAGGATTCTTTTGCTGTCGCAACTTTTGGTGGAACCTTTGTCGATTTTGCAGGTGTCTCTTCCTTTTCATCCTCTGACTCTGAAGAATCTGCGAATATTTCCTTAAATAAGTCCAAGGGAGGTTTCTCGACAGGAAGTGAATCGTCATTTTCCTCTGATTTGTTTGAACTAGAAGTTATTTCCTTTTGGAAATCTAAAACATTAGATGCTGCTGCGTTTTGTGCTTGCTCTGGCGGCAATAATCCAGGAGGTGGTTTCGAGAAATCCAAATCTTCAAATAGAGACTTCTTAGGTGGTGGCGCAATTATTGCCGGTTTCTGATCATCGGTAGAAGTGACCGCTTCAAGACTTGAAGACATTTTTGATCCTCGGGATGAAAAGGAAGGGTCTCCTCCTCTTATACCAACAAATTTGGAACTGTGAAGGGTAAAATGAATTTGTAAGGAAGGCTTAATTATTCGATCTAAATACATCTACAAAAAGTGACATTTTGAACAACTCACTCTGGGTACGGGTGAGGAATATTAAAACGTTTGCAGACTAATTTGTCCGGGTGCCATTCCACCACTCGATGGGTTAATTTTCCGAAGAGTTTCATCTGAGCAGCCACTTTTGGGTCTTCCTTCGGATCTTTCTGCACTACAGCTTCTTTTTCGGGTTCTACAACAAGATTGAAATTGAAGTTGTGTATAAGAAAGTTTATATATAAAAGTAATCATTTTGTACTTTGGTTAATGGTTCTACCTAAGTGTGAAATATCATGAGATTTGGCAGAAACGAAACGATTTGATAAGACACTGTTCATAGGCTTGTAAAGTTTTGAAGCTCTATCGAACTCCATTTTTTCTCGTTCACGTTCCCAGTCAGTCATATCAGAAGGTTGTAGGTCGCGAAGGCATTCTAAAACAATAAATGAGGTCACAAATTTTACTAAATCAGATGATTTGATGTAGTTTTTGTTCTGAAGTGAAACTGAATGATTACCTGAAAACCCAGCTTTGACAAGTGTGAGATACTTGTCATACCTTTCTTGCTTTTCCGGGTTTTTCATAAACGGCTTAAAAGAAACTTTGTCAGTCTCTTCAGGTGTCTTTGAACTGTACGCCTGCAAAACTTGCGTAAACTTTTTTAGTTTCTCGATTCTTTCTTGAATGTCCTTTTCACTTTGCTTTGGCTCGGATGCTTTAGAAGCGTTGACATCGTCTTCTGTTGTAGTTGTCTTTTCTTGCTTGTCTTGTGCTTCGTTAACATCTTTCCTTATTTGATTAGAACTCTCTTCAATTAAGACCTGCCTTTCAGCTATCGTCAATTTATGGCGATCTAAACCTTTAACTTCTGTCACTGCTTCGGCTGCTTTTAAGGTGTTGTCACCCTCAAATCTGGACTTTTTAGTTGAATGAAGAGGCTCAAAATTTGGAGGTAAATGAGGAGGAGGAAAAACTTTTCTTCTCAACTTTGTACTTGCGCAAATTTGAAAACCCTCAATGCAGTTTTCCTTATTTTTCTTTTTACGTTTTTCACTCTCTTCTTTTGCCTTTCTCCGCTTTCTCTCTTCCGGTGTTTCTAGTGCAAAATCATATTGGGTCATATCTTCTCTAGCGTAAATGTCGTCGTCAGCTTCTTCAAAAGCACCAACTCCAAAGGCCTAAATCAACAAATGAGCATACAGATATTTCAGTATCAAAAGCACGTTTTAAATGAATTATGTAATTCTCATTAATCTGAAGCATCCATATTGTTTAAAATAATAGTTCATTACCTGTCCACTTATATCCATATTTTTGCTTCCCACTCGAAATTTTAACTTTGTTCCAAACAAATCTGCTTGACCAGACATTGATGTCAGCGTGTTACGATCCAAGCCTTTATAGCCTAGGCCAAATGTGTTCTCTTTAGGATTACACAATAAGGAGGAAACATCATCAGGTGCCAATAATTTTTCTGCCTCGGACAGGTCTCCCAAAGATTCTTCCGAATCACTTCCACCCTTCGCATACTCAGGAGGAAGGAAACAACCGTAACGTTTTGCTTCTCCTCCACTAGTATTAGACGGTAGGTCTATGTCTTCCTGGTCTGGAATGTCGACTTCAGATTGCTTGTTTAATGCAGGTTCCTTCTCTTTTGGTGTCATTTTCGATCTTTTTGCCCTTTTGTTAAGTTTGGGTCCGATTCCTTTACCGGGTCTCCAACCCATTTTAATAAGCATTTTAATTCCAACAGTTTCCCTGAAATAAACACATCATTATTGTAAAAAGTTTCAGGTTAGTCTTTAAATAAGTTTCATTGAAAGGAGATAGTTACTTACTTAACCGGTTGGATAATCTGTTCGAGAGCAGACATCCCCGGGATCGGTCCATCCTGATCTAACGGTCGTTTTCTTGACCTTGCTTGATTTTTGTCACTTCGGTCCACAAAGTCATCGGTAGGTCGTAAAACTTGAGGTGCAATTCCGAAAGCCCCCTTATCCTGTTGACAGAATTAAAGTGCTCAATTGTTACCTATTTTGTATAGTCATATTTAATAGTTTGAGGAAATATTCATTTTGTTCAAGGAACCTCATCATCCATGAAATCCAAAACATTTTGGTTTTTAAAGGCGCCCCTATCCGCCCTTGACGATTTGAACGTGGAAGGTGTCCAACCTTCTTTAGATCCTACAGTATTAAAATATCCCGCAGAAAATCCGCCGGTGAAAGCACCATGAAACCTCCGCCGACCTCTCTCATCAAGGGCAACTTGGTCCTGAACAGCAATGGGTCGTTTTCTAGCAACTTCATCTACAGTGATTAAGAAAGAGGAAAGTTGAGCTAACAGTTGAATACATCAGTTAACTAACACAAATATTTTCTTAGATGCCTCACCTTCTTCAATGGGTTCCAACGAGGTTCCATATTCAGCAAAATCCGAATCATCGTCGGAATTAGGCATCCTTAATAATAACCTTTCGGGCTTTAAACTTTCCTCGTGAACTGTTTCTCTGTCTGACTGTGCTAACAATAATTACATTATTATTAAATATGTTTAACAACGGAATTTCACCGTCGGTTGTTTTAATGTTAAATGACAATCACCTGGTTTTTACTAAATTTCACTTTCACCAGGCACTAAATGTTTTCGACTTGGCAGAATATAACTTGTCATCATCGGAAAACAATTAACTTTCTTTTTCGTTCACATGATAAATGCAGGAAAAAGCATGTATGTTTGTATTGTATATAAACATACTCTTTTAACATTTTCTCAAAATAATGTTCAACTTCTTGTCATTCACTTTCACTCACACCGCTGCGCCTTACATTTCTACTCATCTTGTCACACACATCATCATGTGTCATGGGTTGTGTGTGTGTCGTGTGTGTCTCATGTCTGGTATGGTGTAATCATAATCAATGCATTGTAAATTGTAATCATATGAGCTGAGCTCGTTTTACTTCTCCCGAATCACTTTCTTTCTTTGTCTTTCACCTTCGCTTTTTACGGCTTTCACATTTTTGTTAATCTTATATAATAAAATCGTGTTGTAACAAAAACATGCTTTTGTCCTCAACATTTCACTCTATGACATAGCAGCGCAGCAGAGGCTCCGCTTT
>VYYJ01000498.1:0-56530 GCA_021029165.1 Cyphoderus albinus
TCTGTAGTTTTAATAATTTTGAAATGAGTTTCATTGATAAGAATTTTCTTTTAAATGTGAGAACTTGATAAAATCCTTGGTTACAGGCACCTAATGTTGCGTTATTTAATGACCGCGCGGATTTCTTTTGGGTTGGGTGAGGTTGGGGCTCAAAGAGCCCTAACCTCATCCAATCTAAAAGAAATCCTAAAAATAATTAGATATTTAACTCTACGTTCCTTGGAAATTCTGGAAGATATAAAACGGTTATTTTTTTTCCATTTTCTATGATTGATACAGCCCAAAGGTGTAATAGAAGGAACACTATAAGAAATTTAGCTTCAAAGACATAGCACGGTGTCGGATTTCACACGATAAATTTTTTATTATACATAATGCTGTTATATCTTATAAATACCAGTAAATAAATCAATTTAAAAAAAACACCGTCGTCTATGCGTCTTTAGTGCCGAAATGATGATTAAGAAAGGCAAATAATAATAGCAGGTATCAACGTTTTCGTTGTATTGCGGAAAATTTGTTGTTGTTGTTTTCGACTTTGGAGTTTGGACCTCTTAGAGAGTTCCTCCTTTTTGAACCGTTCGAAAGACACCCACGCGTGGTTTAAATATTGAAAAATTCCTTTGAGGGGAATTTCGTGACAGATCTAGGAAAACTAGAACGCGTTTCTTGCAAACATGAAAGCTTAATCAGGTTGACTGACTCCAGGCAGAGCACCACTGGCGTTCTTTTTGCAATGCAATTCAATTCGGTTATTTATACTTTCCGGAGAAAAATGTTCCTATACATTGATATTTTCTGTGTAAAAGTAAATATACAAAATTAAATCTATTTTTATAGAAAATCCTTTAGCATATCAATGGTAGGCTGGGGTTTCCAATTCCAACACTTTTACAAAAATGTTTCAATACCAAACTATTACACATACTGAGGTTTCCAGCTTCCACTAGTTTGGAATCGAGTCTTCACTAGTTTAACACTTTTTTGTATTCCCCTTTCTGGTTTGTATGTGGGAGTGAAGCGGATTTTTTACATGACAGACAATGAAAGAACCCAACCACCGCCACAGCCGCAAAAAGTGGTCAAAGTACAGGTGAAAACTGTTGTTTTGTGCAGAAAATACAAAAGCTATTTTTGCGAAAACTTCAAACGTGTAACATAAATCGCTAAAGTTCTATGAATTAATTTTATATCTCTGAGGAGTTTAAGGTGGAAATGAACCATAAACCTACATAATGAAGGTTGATGATTCATACATACATTTGACTAAAAATGTCAATGTGTTTACAATAGAATTGTTTACACCTTTGTCTGCGCGTCTAATTAGGTACATTATTTTTGACTTTGTATTTATTCGTGTAGACGTTTTATGTATTATTTTTTTGTTTTGGTTAAAGAATGCAAACATCATTAAGGTGTACAGAAAGGAATTTTTAGGAATGTTTTTGACTTTTGGAAAATACTCATTGAAGCCACTGAGTGGCACGTGAATGTGGCGCAGTTGTATTTTAACGTGTCAGTACCCCTTTCATGATCATACCTATGCAAATGGTAATAAATGCGTGGTCGACGGAATTCCTCTTAATTATTTTGAGAAGAAACTGCGCAATAACGTCATTGTGGGTCAGCTCGACAGAAATGAATAAGTAACTAGTTTTCCTTATAAACAATCCATATCCACAAACAACAAGCATTTTTAAGCTGTACTTGACAGTTAGTCACTCAACTCAACCAATTAAATTTTTTGTTTCCTCTTCCTAATATTTCTTCATAAGTTTGCAAAACGTCTCAAGTCTTATGTTACTTGAATCGATTTTTATGGTGTAGTTTCTAATAAATTATCATATTTAATTATGGAGTCTGAAACAAGTGCCGTCCCTGCGGCCACCTTCGTCCCTGTTCCACAAAACATAACACTTTCCCTATTTCCGTGTCACTTTGTGGAACTACCTGACAACCGAATTGACTGTTCCAATACGAATCCCGGTCTCTGTGTGACATGTCCTATTTTGGGTAGATTTGTCACTGGAGGAGGTCTAGACGAAAACCAAGGCACAGGTCACATTGTGTCAATAGTAGAATGGATACTAACCTTGATCATTGGAATTTTCGGGACATTTACCAACTGCCTCATAATAACGATAATGAAACGACAAAATAGTGGAAGATCCTTTGACCTCTTACTCATTGCCTTAGCATGCTTCGATCTAATTGGCAGTTTAACATCAGTAATTGCTTCAAGTTCCACGATGGCTTTATTTGGTAATTTTTTACATAAAAAAATTGTCATCTTAATACGATAAAGTTCTGAATAATAAACGAGTTTTAAAATTGTAATACTGTACATTTTAGAAAATTGGGAAAGAGGATTTTGTGCACATTACTTGGTTTACTTTGGAACATTTACATGCTTCTTTGGTAAGTAAAAAATTGTAGTATAATATTTTAATTGGTTATTCGTTAGAAAGTCTGATGTTTAATGTGTAATATTTTCATCTCGTACAGCACGATCCGGTTCATCATTTATGACCGTCTTTATAACCGCTGAACGTTATTTGGTCATAGCATTTCCCATAAGGTCAAGCACTTGGTTCACAACCCGAAAAACAAAGTGCATGATTATTTTTGTTTACCTCTTCGCTTTCTGCATGGCAATGCCAAGATTTACGTCCTTTCAAATAGTGCGGAATGACTTACAGGATATTCCAAGTCTACAATCCTTTGACTACATTTTATTATCTACGGACCTGGAACTTTTTTGGTATCGGGACACTGGAGGATTTTTTGACAAGATTGACTTTTGGGTGCCCTTGCCACTTCTCTTGTTCCTCAACATTCTTGTTTACATCGAAATCCGAAAATTTACAAGGAGACGAAAGGAGATGAATATGAAGCAAGCGAAAGACATTCGAGCGGTGAAAATGTTTGTGCCGGTTGTGATTGTCCTATTTTTGTGCAATATCGAGCCTTACGTCCATTACTACTACATTGTGGCTGGCTACGTGTACAGAGAGCACTTTCTGGGCGTCTTTCTCTCCGTAGCCATCAACTCGTCCGTAAATTTGCCTATTTATTATTTCAAAGGAGGAAGCTTCAGAAACGAGGTGAAGGGTCTGTTTTCCAGTTGCTGTTGTTGCGTGCTCTGTAAAAGGAAAAGCAACAAAGACCAAGAAGCCACTGCTGAAAGAAGCACTGGATTCAGTGGTCTCGTAACAAGCCAAGCTCCCTTGACACACAAAGAAAAACCTGAGTCTGCTTACACATGAAATGAATTGTCTTTAAATCCTCTTTTTGTATTACTATGTAATATTGACTGTGGTAACAATTTAATCAAAGTGTTTTATAATAAGCATTATTCCTGAATCCGGGAAAAGTAGAAGACAATGATTCATGATCTGGTCTTACATAAATATAATAATTGTTTATTTATGCAACCACAAATTTATCCTTTGTACTTTAAAAAATACGCATAAATAACTAATTAAAATTTACAATGTTTTATCTTGGTTTAAGCCGATTTGCAAAATGCCAAAATGCACTTCAAAATTTCAATGTTATTTCAATGTTACTTCAAAGTCATTTCAATTTGGATACTAAAGAAAAACGCCTTTTCAATTTCTTGGCTTTATATCTGCCATTCCATCATCCAAGGCTGCCACTGAGCCACAATAACCAACCGCAAATAATAAAATAAACTTTTGATGTCTCCTTATCATATTCAGCTACGCCTACGCCATTCTCTTGAAATTGAAAGTGTTCTTGTTGCAAAAACCACTATAATTTTATCACATATTGAACAATATTAATATCATGTTGTACTAATACAGTTCTTCCACTTGTGTTAAAAATTCCATGAAAAATTATTTTACACTTCACGTGTGTAGGTGAAAACACCTAAATTTAATCAACATGCCAGAAAATAATACACAAAATCTACCATACATTTTTTGTTTTCTCATTGACTTTCCCCGTCACGAGGATGGGTTAGATTGTGAGTTAAATAACACTAGTCCAGTGTTGCCCTACTACTGTGTAAATTGTCCCTACCGAGGTGAATATCAATTGGGAGGAACAGTTGAAGATAAATCCACATCTGCCCATAAAATCTCAATTCTCATTTGGGTCCTTACTCTAATTTTCGGATTGTTTGGCACGCTTGGAAATACTCTGATCATTCTCATTCTACGGAGACAGTCCTGTGGGAAACCGTTTGAAATCTTGTTGACACGTTTAGCATGCTACGACTTGATTTGCAGCATAATGAGTGTTCTGTCAACTACTGGAATTTTAACGTTTATTGGTACAAAAAAAGCGGATTAATAAAACGTTTTATTTAATCAGTGCAAAAACTGAATTTTAATTGTTTGATTATAGAAAATTTAGACCGAGGCAAAGCAACTCTTTACTGGATTTTCTTAACTTACTTTACAACAGCGTTGGGTAAAAGCCAATTCAAATTTTTTAGTTTGTTAATTCTATTTAATTTATAATAAAAATCATTTTTTTCAACATTAGGAAGGACAGGCTCGACTTTCATGAAAGCACTGATCGCTGTGGAACGCTATATTTTCATAGCACACCCGGAAAATTGCACGGAATGGCTAAACAAGATACGAACGAGACTTGTGTCATTTGGAATTCTTGTACTCACCATCCTGTTAAATGTTCCCCGTTACAGTAGTGTTCAAGTGACACCCTTCAATCGCAACGTGAAGAGTCTGCAGATGTTAAACTGGATCATGGAAGATACTGAAATAACGGGAAAAAAGTGGTTCAAAAATATGAGGGACCTTTTCTTGCATGTTGATTTTTGGGCGCCGTTTCCAATTTTGATCGTTTTCAGCGTTTTGATTCTTCTCGAAGTATAATTACAATTTATGATAACTCCTACTAAAGTTCATTTCAACAAACATTTTAGATGTATTTCCTTGTTTTATTTTTAGATTAAAAAAAATCAACAAAGAAAAACGAGAGCTTCAAGTGACCAGGAAAAAGGATATCCGAGAAGTTCAGATGTTTGTGCCTGTCATCATTGTTCTATTTGTTTGCAATATTTTGCCTGCCATACAAATTTACAATTATGACGCACACAAAGATCAACTACAGGGAACAAGTTCTCGCTGTTATTTTCTTCTTGGCGTTGAGTGCCTCTCTCAACTTGCCCATCTACTGCTGGAAAGGGTCAGCCTTCCGGAAGGAGTTGCGGTCAATTATTTTTTACCTCTCTCGACACCAATACGACAAAGGTGATAAAAAGGGTAACGAAGAAAGTGTGGAAGTAGGCGATTTCACAAAGTACGTTTAACTGCAAAAATTAAGGTAAATAGGTTTTCAAGTAAAAAAAATAAAGGAAAAAATTACAGTGACACACAATACAAATATCATCACATCACAAAACAAAACCTTCATTAGTTTGACTAAAAAATGTATGTCTAAAACACGCTTCTCTCAACAAAACAATAATGAAAATGTCAAAAAATTAAAACGCAAGTAAATCATAAAATTAACACTATGCTCATGCTTGCCAATAAAAAACAATAAGCCATTATTCTTTCAAAAGCATTAAGTTAAGAGTGAGCGTTACTTTCTTGATTATGTTATCTTTTAAATATAAATGTAACCATCATCATCACTTCCATCAGCATCATTATTCATCCTCATCCTTTCTCACATGTTCAGTTCAATTTTTTTCTGTATAGAAAATAGAAGCAGCAAGAAACTAACCAACCCGTTGTGAAAACGTCTATGTTAGTAACAATAATCCCCATCTTCATGACAAATTACCTTTTTCCATGCAAAAACACACAAAAAACTCATTCATTGTCAGCTCGAGGAAATTCTTTTTTGCCCTTTCTCTCCATACTATGCTTTATCATCATTCAAGCATACTACGTTTCACTCAGAAACAAGATAAGCAGCAGAAATGCAAAAGCTAAAGTTCTTTCCAAAGAACACGTCGAGAATGGGCTGCATGTAAAATACGTAGATGTTAGATGAACTAACCAACCGAACGAAGAACAGAAAAGCCCAACAAAAACATTTTCCTTTCTTTCCCTTTGCTTCGACTGATAATGATGATGAAGTCTTTGTCAAGTCAAGTAAATGCTTGAGCTTGATGGTAGTTAATAGGCATTGTTTACATCTTCGATTTCATCAAGACTATCAGCGACTTGTGTGTTTATTGTTGAGAGTCGAGACCGGTACAGTACCCATTCGGCGTAGACACACAAAAATGGACCAAAAAACCAAACTCATCTTCGGTACTGGCTTCTTCGGCGAATCCTAACGTTACAAAGAGGTTACTCTCGAAAGGAAATTATCACATCAGTGAACACGGAAAAGTGAACTTTTTATTCTAATAAAAAACTTGGTTTTTAGTTAGGCAAATGCCTGATGATGATATATTTTTTGTTTGTTCTGAATTACACAAGAAGATGAATTATCTCTTTTTCCCTTCCTCGTCATCAGCATCATCATCATCTTCCACAATCCACAATCTGCTCTAGCCACTTAATTGTTACTTGCATTACATAAGCATAACAATGCATAACAAGAGAGGTTTAAATGAAATGAAATAAAAACTTGGTGGCTTGTTTCACTGTTTGCTTATCTTCATTGCATTCTTACTTTTTCAATATAATATCACATTTCCCAAATGAAAGAGGATGATGACTGGAGACACTAAACAAAAAATCTTCACTCACAAAAACCTTGTCTATGTATGTCTTCCTTCAGAAGACTTTACTTGAAAAATTAACCAAAATGCCTGGGTGGTCATTGAAGACAAAAAGAAAAACCTGCGGCTTTTTGACCAGCTAACGGGTAGGAGTCACTGAGTGAGAAGGAAACTGTGAATATCGTTCCTTCTTGCGTAACACGTCGCATAGTCGCATCACTTTTTCATCGAAGAATAGAAAAGATCATTACATAACGCCAGAACCATAACACAATGTTGTATTTATGTACAGTACTGTAAGCGAGAAGATAAATTTTGTGTAAAACTTCTTTTCTTGGTCATTTCATGAAAAGGATGATCAATGCTTCGGATCGCAGGCTCAATTCACAAAGGGATATTACAGTGATGTGATCATTATCAAATGCGAGCAAACTAAAGAGAAACCAATAATAAAAGAGTGAGTCTATTTAACGATTTCCTACTAACTACCGCATTGTTGCTCTGCATCACACATCGCATGCCACTTGAGCCTCTGCTTTGCTCTTTGCACGAATCATTTGGTATCAGCGTCATCTTAATAGTTTTACTATACTGTAATGGATTACAATAGGATCCTGAACTGAACAACCCACATTTTGGAGGCATAATAAAATAATCGATCCGAACATAACATCCTCATAAGGTCTGAGGTATGTACGTTACTACACGACACCGCTAATGACATTTGAGAGATTACTCTGTGATGATAATAAACAACGATAAATTATTTGAATCGCCGACGCTCCATCTTTCTCGGTTCATTTCATACGCACTAAGAATAAGCAGAAGCTATTACGAAATGAAAGCTCTTCACTCACTTCATGTTCATACTAATGCACACCAGCAAATGAAAATTAACCGTAACTACTTTTTAATATCCGTGAACAACCCTTAATTTCGAAAAAGCAACAAGAGACGTGAGCACGACAGAGCAAACTTAATTTTTAAACCCTTCCGTTTGATCAATAGCATAAACATATTAAACATCGGTTGTTAGAAAAACAGTCTGTAAAGAGTTGGTAAATATTTCATTTCATCTTCAAGACCAAAAACGTAGTTATTACTAACTACTACGCGAACAAAGTTCCAGAGAGTTTGCTCACGGGAATTACATAAAACAAGAGAACGTCCTTCACGTTCCCGTCAAATAAGTCAACAGTGTCTGTCGGATGCAACAAGAAGTTGTAGGTGAAGTTGCGTCAGATGCAATATGAGTATAAAAGGAGAAAATTCAGAGTAATAAACACTTTCCAAAATGAGCCTTCCGGCAGATTGAGCTTACACAACACCAGTAAAGAATCTACATTACGTTACATTGCCACATCAATATTCCAACAAGTCCGGATATTACTCGAGAGTTGCTTCGACTGAATGAGATTGTCCAAAAAAGTAATATTGTTTCATTTAGCTTCATTTTGAAAAGTTTTATTTACGTTTTTCCTTTACTACAGCAGCTCCGTGTTCTGTTGTGTTTGCGTGTGGGATCATTAAACCCTTTCACTGTGTTTGTATGTGTGTTTTATGCCGATTACCAACCCGATTGGGACTGGACTGGAATTTCAGTAGACTTTATAGTTGCTTATAAAATAAAAGGTAGCTCTTTCCCTCACACACTCTCGGATGTAGTCCAGTAAGTGGCAGTAAAAACAAACAGAAACCGGCTCACTTGGGATAAAATAATATTATGCTTTTGTTTGCCAGTGCTAAACGTATTATTAGATATGTGTGCACAACACGAATGAATGAGGTATAAATGAGATAAACCTCTCCAAAAGAATAATATTAAATGTGTTTTATGGATGCGTTAATTTTTCTCCTGTGAGCCACTGCTGCACTGACTTGAACTATTTCACTTTGCTCGCTCGCATTTCTACATCCAAAATCCAAACATAAACAGACAGACGGTGAATACCTAAGGTAAATGTATTTTTGTGTAATGAATACCCTGCCATGATAAATTACATTTATAAAGATTTAATTGCCACCAGAGCTGCCCCACTCTATAGTTTGTGGTAAATATTTGTTTTTAGTTAGCTACACGACACAGTCGTTTAATAGGTAACTAGCATAACGAGAGAAAAGTAGGATGGATGTGAATTTAGGATTTTAGTTTTACGCACAACTCATTCGTAAATAAGTAGATGTAATATTTATTCGATTCTCTGCACTAGTTTAGTTGAAAAGATGGATGGATCGTGAACAGGAACACGAGAAATTTAAATGCGCGTATATAATATACGTGTGTCCGGTTGGCTTAATCACGCTGGAATGAAATGGACCAAATGAATGACCTGGCGAAGCTGGACTTTTAATTGTCAGGTTTACTGTTCAGCAAGACAAATGGTAAAAATTAGATTAAATACATTATACAGGCAAACTTTGATGTATCGTGCTGGTTGTGGTTTGTAATGTACCTATGCCTTGTCGCCCGGATTTGGTATACCATTATCCATACATTTTTATGCCAGTAACGTAGCCTTAAATGTACAACAACGGAAAGTCAAAAATTAAAATATTTTGTGAATACGTCATAATGACGTCGTCATTACTTTATCACCAGCATGTACTAAACAGTTTGTAACGTACTGCAAAAAGTACACTTTGTTGCCATTCGTGGGTACGTTACATCGAAGCTTACCTGTAATTTATTTTGTTCTAATGTAAGTGGATCATTGTAGTGCATGTTGCATGTTAATATGTCCGCATTAGATTACAAAGTGAATATAGTAAAAAATTTAATTTTATGTTACATAGTCACCACTACATCTACATCGAGTACCCTGCTTGACTTACTTTTCTTGCAGGTTGCTGAACATGAACACGAAAAAGGTAAGCTCGGACATTCATATTTAAAGAAGATCGATTGAAATGCCTAGTTAAAAAGCTTTCAACCAATTCCTAAATATTTCTAAATAGTTTTCCGAATGGAACTTTTATAAACTAATACTTAAATATAAAATTTCATTTATTTGTGAAATAGTCCCTTACTCCAACTAAAAAAATTTCATAAGGTCACCTACGATGCAAGCATCAGTTCTTAGGCAATCCGCATCCATTCACTCATTTCGTCATTCCGTTGTAACTTTCTCCACCCTCATTTTTCTTCTCTTGTTTGAATAAATTTGTCATCCATCTTTCCGCTGCGTTTTCAAATTGCATTCGTACTTAACAAGCCGAAGCGGTGCATACACACATAACATGGCATTACCTAGCTAACTAAAGCAATGAGCAATATACGACTCAATTATAAAAGGAAAGTTTCTCTTTGCTAAAATAGATACAAGACTGTTTCGTACTGGTTCTAAACTTAACTGAGGGCCGTGAAAAGGGAACGTCATTTACTTTTCGGCATGTCTTCATCATCATCCTCATTACTCTTATTTTGATGAATCCCAAATCTTTCTTGCAAACAAAGTTACGCTGCATTTCCTTTTTATCTCGCTCTTAAATTTATTTACTTTTTTACGGTTCTCCACACACACCCTATCCGCTCCACTCCAGTTACTAATACCACTACATAGTGCCAATGAATGAGTGATGTAATATCGATAATGACGACATCATCGCTACTCCCTTTCATTCTACTTTGTTCTCCTCTCTAAACAAAGTCTTGTCTGCTCTGCGTCCAAATAAGTGTGCACATTGTCTCAAAGGAGTTCTCTCTTAATTTTCACCGTCATCGTCATCATTAATTCCTTCTCAAAGTAAAAAGTAACTTGGAACTTTAGGCAAGGCACGGACCCATTCCTTGCACTCTCTAACTAACAGCATTTATTTCTCCACCTCCCTTCATTTTCATCACTCGCCTCCACTTTCCTATTGATTCTACATTTAGTTGTATTACACAGAGTTAAAGCTACTTCGCCTTCGCCGACAAATGAGGACGTGTCTGCAATATCCACACACCAACTTTTTATTTGTATGCATGTATGTATATTTAGCACTTTTTACTCATTCTAGTCAAAAAGCAATGTTTCCCTAATCTAAACAATCTTGTTGGCTCAAAGAGATCACTCAAGCGTAGTCAGTTTTCGGGGATGTACATACACACAACCTAAAGTTGTATAACCTGGCCATGGCTGCAGCGGCATCGCCTAAGCATCATCATCCCGGCTTTCAAAAGAACTTTGTTGAGAGGTTCACTTCACTTGTTCCGACAGCTCATCATCGTCATCGTCGTCATTGGTATTAAGCAAGCAGAGCTAAATAAAAGAGAAGAAGGTATAAAAAGCACTTTTGTAAATAAAAAGTAAACTAATCTAGTCCTAAAAGGGAGACTTTCCTCTCTTACTTGGAATTACACTGATACTGATGATGAGTGGGGTCTGTTCGCCTAACTTTAAAATCAACGGAGGCATCCTTTACAGAGAGAGACTACATTATTGAGACATTTCTGACATTCAGCAAACAATGAAATTAAAAGTCTACAAGTGCAAAGACATGCATCTCTCACAAAGAGAACGATTTCTATGATGACTATTAGTTGTAACTAAAAATAAAGCGCATCTAAAATATCAGTAACTGTACAATAGTCGCACTCTGCTGTTGTAAACACTTTATGCAAAATAATATGTGGGAGGTGGCGGAAATCTTACCGAATTTATACCATAAAAAGTGTTACCCGTGTAGGATGAAACTTGTTTCATTATCAAAAACTCAGACTCAGAAAAGCCTTTTAGATTTGAATCGTACAAATTTCCTCATCGATATTGCCAAATTTTTGTCAGGATTTTACGAAACAATAAAGCATATTTTACTTTACTCACACGCGTGATAGTATTTATGACAGTGGTCCGTTGTTTTTTCCGTTTTTAAGTGGATTTCGTCGTGATTCAAGCCCAAACGGAAATCTTTGTTTAATGTCAAAAGTTGCCCCACTAACAGCGTAAACTTTTAACTAACTAACGCTTTCCGTGTTAAAGCAGACAAAAAACTGTTGGTGGTTAAATGATGACGTTTGTGATGAAAATGTCTATTACTTTGATAATATTGAAAGATGAGATGAAAATTTTCTCAATCAGTCAATTCATTCTCTTGTGTTTTGACAAATGAGCTATTATCTTCCTTTTTCTTTCTCAGCTCATCAAAATTTATATCGTGCATTTCCTGCTGTGCAAATTCGTGATCGAAACGCGTCCCTAACAGAAACGTTGAACATTACTGACTGAATTGAAAAGAATGAGCGAAGAAATAAATAATCACTGTTGGTATTGATAGATGAACACATGCCACATTGTTATGATTGCTATTAAGTAGTATTATTCTTCTTCTTATAAATCCATTCTTTTGCTCTTACAAGTCTCATAGATTATGCATTTGTTTAAAGGTTCCTTTTTGTTCTAATTGCCAATAAAACCTGTTTGTTCATGTTCGTTAGAAAAAAATGGGCGAAAGTATTATCGACTATCAACAAACTATCGGATCGATCCACGCCAAGACGAACGATGAAGACGGAATGCTGAACAAGGATTTTGAATTTAATAATTTTTCCTTTTGTGGCTCTCGTCGCACACTAAAATAATATTTTAACAAGTGCATTTTTTCTTGCTCAAATTTCTCAGGTATGAAAAGTGGCTAAAAGAAATCTGTAGCCAACATAACAAAACTGACCATTTATTCTCTCACACAAGTCAACAGCCACTTACCATTTTGCGCACACACGAAACGCAACCAGCATTTCAATATCGTATTGTTTTAACCGGCCCAAACTGATTGAATTCAATTTGTCTTGTTTTTATATGATGTGAGTGAGTACCGTTCGGCAGGCTTGGCACATTCATCGCTGAACATCTTCATTCACATTTTTTCTCTTTTACCTGCATGATTATGATTGCAATTTTGGTCGTGTCAAAGTAATAAATACTTACATCTGCTAAACCCCGTTCCCACAACAAAGACCTACCTAAAATTGCTGTCCATATTTATTGATACCCCGAAGGAATAGATAAAATAGAATACGGCGAGGATTGACTTAACCAAAGCGAAGGATTGGTTCTCATTATTTATTAACATAACATAAAAGAAAATTGGAGGAGAGGATTCAAAGGTAAACATGAGTTCATCCTAAATATTTTTTGTACTTGGTCAGCAGGTAACCTAAAGATAAATATGGGACCATGATTTACTGTTTGCTTCACCTGCTCACCACATTAACGATAGAGTTGGCAATTCCATTCACCTGCACTGCACCTAATTCTAAAAGAGTTGCCCAAAATCAAGAATTATGCGGTGTTTTGACAGAATTGGAGAGATGGCATGTATCGATTGCATAATAATATGACGAATGCAGTCGTTAGATCATCGTCGTTGAATGGCAATGCACAAAATAGGGCCCAACTTTTAGATCAGAGATTAGAGATTGCCAACTTGGGACTCAAAGACCTACAATTTTTTATTCTTAAGATAGCGGTAAAAGTGTATTGCGCAACAATTTTTATTTCATTATTTTTTATTTATAATGATGAAGATGCCAGGATAAAAATCTGTTTTTAGTTTTTTCAACACATGAGGTCTTTGATGTACCATATAAAAACGAAATCCGATAGAAAATAAATTTCGTTGAACTTAATGTTTACTATTTACTATTTATACTATTTTTACTATTCGTGGTGTTGTTTTTGCACCGGAAATAAAAATTACACAATCAAAATGACAAAAAAATTCATCAAACACGTGTAGTTCTAAAGACTGCATTGCAGCAGCAGTGCGGGTTTAAAAAGGTGGTTAAACCATGTAATACCATTTATTACTTAAATTTTTATTGAAATTTTTACTTGGCATCAACAATCAATTTTCTCTTTGCTTTCACCCACCGTTGTTACCGGAAAACGACTACATTTATATTTAATAGAGACGTCGTAGTCGTAGTAGGTAAAGAGGAAATTATTTGTTGGAAATTGCTTCGAGCTTAGTTGGATTGGATCCCTTAAATTTCTAAATAAACTTTTAGAGAGCGTCGGAACTCGGAAGCCGAGACAAAGCAGGATCAACACCAAGAAGCCAGCGATGAATAATAAAAATTGAAAAGCAGTGCTCGCATTTAACGGGGATAGTAGAGTACACTAAATTTTCATTTCTTCTTTTTGTTTTCAGCTCTTTAAATATTTTCTCATCCATCCAATTCATTTCCTGTTTCCGCCTCCAGATTTCCTCTTACATAGGTAAGTTCGCAATTTCTTGTTTTCGGAAAACGTAATTGCATAAATTCCTCTTCTGACTTTGTTGTACCCAGATCATAATAATGTACATCTGAACCCAAATAAAGCACTGAGTTTACATTGCTAGCGCGCGTAGGATAGATTGAGTATGTGCACACATTTACTCAGGAAAGCGGGATGAATCCACACAGGAATCATTTTGCCCACGTTTTCTCTTAAAAGGCTTTGTTGTTTGTTCCGCAACGCTTTTGGGGTGTAAGCACACTCTTTGTATGTAGGAACACCAAAGAAAAATATCTCAAACGAATTTTCTCCTTCTTTCTTTCTCATTCGTTAAATTTTCCGCCTTCTTCTCATTTGACTATGACAGATTGCAAAAAAGGAGGAAAAACGTTGATGTTTGCAAATAATGTACACATGTCAGAAAAGTTAATACTTTTTACTTTGAGATTTTTTCTCTTTTCCTTTCTCTTCTTTTATTCACCAGGGACTTTTCTGTTTCCCGGACTTGATTAAAATACTAGATAAACAGGTTAAGCAACGATTACACGAGTACTATTCCATATTCCATCACAGAGCAGAGCAGAGTCGATTCAAGTGGGAATCGACTACCTAAGTAATTTTGCACGAAAGTGTGCAAGCTAGGAAAAACTAATAATCATAATAATATTGCTTAAGAAGGACAACAAACACGGAAAAGGGTTGCCTCGCCTCTCGCGTTGCAGAAGCAGCAAATGGTGTGCCTGTCTTGTACTTTTTATTACTCTGTTACAAATATTGTTCAGTCTGTACAGGTGGTACGAACATTGTGCCGTACGCCTCAGCCTGACTGACATCGTCATTCACAGAACACGACTCCGAGTTATTTCGTTTTTAGCAGGATTTTTTTTCTAGACGGGAGAAATTATTATGTTGTTAGGCCCAGCGGGCTACACGTTTTAAAAAGCCTTCTTGTATTTTTTCAGAATTCCTTCTTTTGCTTGAAGAGACCTGTGCCGATTCATTCAGGATCATGGCTTGATGGATAAGGTATTAGTATTGCTCGTTGCTCGTGTCTGTAGGTAAAACGTGAAATATGATATTTTTATTAATGTAAATACGCTCAAAGTGAGACAAGAACAAGAATGGAAAAATGACAAAAGAAAAAAGATAAACATATCATGCAAATAAATACATAATACGTCTAGATAAATTGCATGAATAAATAAGCAAAAAACAATTTTCTTGTTAGACTAGCTTGTTAAGTGCATAGTTTGTTGCTGGCTGTCCATTACATGACATCCTATGCGTTGCGGCCTGCTTGATACGATACCTGAGGAATTTATGTTACGTGCGTAAGGCAAAAATCGGTTTCGTGTGCCAGAGGAAGATTGACGATGGGGATGATGATGATGACGACGACCATGTAAAATATTAAATGAAAAGTGAACAACACGAAATGGCGAGATTAAGTAACAGAAATTTCGATGCCAGACCAAACGGAAATGGAGGAGCCAGAAGAGATTCTCTCCCCAGGGAAATCCATCCGAGTTTATTCGCCTCTTTACTGAAGGAGAGCGAGAGTATTTCAGGCTAAATATAAAACCTCTTTAGATTGCGACATTTGATATTGTTCATTTTTAAATGACTTTTACAGAATTTTTAGTGATTTGCAAAAGCAAAGTAAATTTAAGTTTGGCTGTACGTACAGCCAAACTAAAAGGTAAGAGGAAAGCGATTTTAAATCAAAATCGGAATTTTCTTTTTAATGTTTAGCAGTCAGAATTTAGCAAAGAATTTTTTATTGATGAGAAGGAGGCTGATTTTTACTAGAAAAGTAAGTTAAAAATTAAATAGGAAACTGAACCTTTCCACGGAAAAGTTGTTTCTTGTTCCTTCAATTTTTTATAGTCTAGTGACTAGACTCTAGTCTATAATATTTCATTTATTGTGCGGTTAAACACCGTAAATTTAGAGGCTTTGCCCTATCTACTAATGAATTCTAGTTGATGGACCACACTTTAACCAACACATTTTTTGCTTTACTAAACCACTTCATTATGCTTATTTAGTAATTAGTAATAGGTTTAAATACTGGAAATAAATTAAATATTATACCTACGTTAGGTACGTTAGAAGTTACGTTATACATAAGTTATAAAAAGTTTATTTGATTTAGTAGTAGGCATAATTCTAATCCTTCACAGTGAAAATCAAAACTTCTCTAGATGTATATAAATTTACAAATGCTCAACGAAGGTTTGATTGTGGCGAGTGCGGTAAGTGAAGAATAAACTACAGTAAATAACCTTTAGAGAATCGCGTTCCTGAAAGGAAGCATTGGTGAAGAGTGGCATTGATATGAAGTGCGGTTTGAGCTGTCTGATCCACCCACATTATCAGTAACAAAATGACGGGCTAATCCAAACTTTGCAATTTCAAAATATGAATCTTTTACTTATTGTTAGAATGGGTAAAGTCATTCTTTTTAAACACAGGAACACAATATTCGGGAAGGTTGTTCCAGTCGGATAAATAAATAATTATTATATCCCGTACACACGAACCTTGAGGCATTGTAAATTGTAATTGTAATAAGCTTGTAGAGTTTTAACATAAATTGTGTTTGATATATATGTTGAAAGTAGCACAGTCTGTTAGTTTAGTTGATAAGTTACTTGACTCAACTAGTACTGAATAAAAGTTTCTCCGCGCGTGGTTGGTCACACGAATTGTGACATTTTGTTCTGCGACGACGACAGAAATTTGGCATTTCTCGACATGCATTTTCACATGGATGAGCAGGGACAAAAATCAAAGCCACATTACTGCAGTATGGATAGAGTGGAATATTTAAAAGCATGGACCATGTCTACCCAAAATCCTCATAAGCCGCTCATCAATGCAGTCATCCATACGTCTCTTCGTTTTTAGCCGATCAAAATCAAAATCACAAGACACAACTCCGCATTAGTCTGAGTCTGGATTCTAGACTCTGGAAAGCAGCGACAAACTATATGACCCTGACTGGGTGAGCGGTTCGGTGGCCGTAGCCCAGTCTTCTATATGAGCTACGTACTTAATACTACGCAGCATTCATATTAGACTGGAGCATAATCATGCAGAAATTCTGAACTCTGACTAGGGAAAATCATACCGACCATTGTTACAATTGGCATGATAGCCATCCCATCCCCTTCATAATGTTCGTCATTGGAAGTTTCCACGAGAGGAAAACATATTTCTTGTTCGGATTTGCTTCAAAAACATAAGCAAAGTTCTCAATTGGAATCCGCCGAAAAATATGAATTTGGTCTGGCTTGATGTAATATTCTTATTTTGAAAGATTCCACGATTATTATTACTTACATACAAGCTCTCACTCGCTGCGAAAGTTGAATGAATGTGAAAATGTGGGATTGATGGAAACACTGGGAAAATGTTTATGCGGTGGATTGGCTCCAGCCACTGAGTGAGTGAGTGAAGGCTTTGACTTCTCTGCTCCCTTCAATCTTTGTGCTTGATGTATTTTCCTGAACGTGGCAGTTCTGCTTGCATTACGGAGCGTAACTAATATTTATTTGTGTTTTGTTATGCATGCCTCATTTCGTCTTCTTCGTGCATGCATGTTTTTCCCGATGTGTCCATCAAAATTCAGGTTAACAAAACATTACAAAAAAGGATGAACATTTTATACTGTAGAAGGAAAGTAAGTGCGTCGAAGATTTTCTATGGAAGAATGAGCGATTGGAACCGGAAAGGGGAAAGTTATATTTCATGCTTTAAATCGCTAGAATTTGTGTTTTAAATAGATTTATTCTTCTCGTCTCTCCTGTGTTTTCAAACGACTTCCTGCAAAATTAAAGGAAAATCGAGTGGGCGGAGGGGAACGAATGGAAGGATTAAGATTTACATTTATGAATGTTCTAATGTCTTAATCGCTGCAACCTTATAAATATAACTCTAATTCTAGCAGAGCCAGAGTTACCTGAGAACGGCATTGGCAGCGACAGCCACGTCTTTTTCAGTCACGTCAGTTGATTTTGAACATGAGTATTTAAGTAACAATGATGGAAGGCTTGTTTCCTACTTGTAAAACAAGCTGTAAAGCGTTGCATTTTGTCTAAATATACACTTGTCGCAACGATGCTGAAACTACAAGTAAAAGTTGCACACAACACAACTCAAATGACCAAGCCCCGGAAGAACCTGCCCAAGAAAATTAAATGCACTTTTTCCATGCTATGCGCTCATTCCACTTTCAAGAAATATTAATCTGTTTCCTTTCAATCGCATTTGTTGCACCAGTAGATTTTGTTATCTTCATCATCAACATCAGAGGTTTCTTCCTATTCCTACATTAACCTTCCAGCAGGAAAGCGAACAGTTTTTTAAAAACTCAAATCTCTTCCCATTTCATTTTCCTTAAATTCACATTCCAGACGTTTCATCTGAACAAAGTGGACATGACCATTGCTCATTTTTACTCGGTACAGTTTGAGAGGTTTTTATAAATACTTTTTTTTGTTAAAAGGCCTTTGCTTATGAAGCGTATTCCTTTTGAAAATGATAAATGCAGAGAAGATCCATCCAATTTACAACTTGTTTATGTATTCGTTTTGTGTGGTTCAAATTCAGTTCAGAGACTCAATTATTCTTTCCTTACTTACAGAGAGCAAGCAACAAACTCTGTGCAACTTAACTTGAGCAGTGTGGGCATGTGACAATGACAGACACATGACATGTGTGACAAGGCGTAATATCACAATCACATCTCTTTCCCACTCTCTGCTCTACCTCTTCTCGAAAACTTAACTTTACCAGATAAAGCGACAGCGGCACACATTTCCCAAATATTTTTATATCCTGAATATTTTGCAGCGACCGAGTAACAGAGCAGCGGGCACAGTCATGTTAGTTCATAGTCATACGTCAGGACAAGGCACCACCACTTTACTCATTTTCTCCAGCAAAACACTTTTTTTTTGTTAAATGGTCCCTCGCAATTCATAAAGCGTAGACGAGCGTCACTTTATTTGTACCGACGACGACGACGATTGTGATAATGGATCAAGTTGCTCTTTGTTCAAGCGAGTAAGCAAGACGATGACTGGCAGCAAATAATTCTCTAAAATGCAGTCCGACCCAAAGTAAGCAATCTCATGAGAGTCCTCTCGTAGTTATGAACACATTGCTTCATTGCATGCATACAAAATGACGTGTTCATAAGAGCCCCTGTAGAATTCATTCTCGGATGGAATTGAATCTCAAAAAATATTCTCCAGACTCCTCCCGTTCCACTCTTCCCGTTTTAACCGGTAGCTGGAAAATAATGTCCTAAAGTTGTTGTAAAGTTGTAAGTCAGCTAAGCCTACTAAATAAGCATGAGCAAAAGCATCGCTCTGTAAGTACGTACTTGTAAATTTAAAAAAATAGGAAAATTACTACCAGCAGAAAACGTGTTCATCGGCAACGGAGTAAGAGCAGCAGCGAGTCAACTCTGCACGACAAGCACGAACAAGTCAAAGTGAAGGTTTTATCAACGTCATGATCATCATTGTAAGTAAGTATAATCACAAGAAGTAATCAGGTAACGAGCCTTCTATAAACGAGCATTAAGCAAATATAAATATAGAAATACAACGAACGAGAGATGAATTATAGAAGCTTAACAAGTAGGGAAATAAAATAAAGAATAAACGATCAGACTCGGCGATGACGATGATTAGGATGATGAACAAGAATTAAAGTGGACGCGACAGACAAGAGCAGTATGGCACCCGGCACGATTCCCTTCTCCCTTTCTACTTACTCTGCTCAGCTTTCTTTCCTTTCTTGCACAGGCACAAGTGTTTGTGTTATTTCATGCCAGCTTCTCGATGTGTCCCCATCGACCCGACCGTCCACCTTTGGGGTATTTTACCTTTACTTTGAGAAGATGTTTTTCTGTCTAACACGCAGAGAGAGAAAACTCACCCTCAGTGAGTAGAGAGTGGAGTTGATGGAATCAAGAAGAAGGGAAGGAAAACGGAGGAGGCAGGCAGAATAAAGTTCTGTGTACATTACTTAATCAATAATACATTAAGCAACTTAACTCGTCCCATCTTAATGTCATTCATGTAAGTAGTAGCGGAGCAGTGAGTAGTGACTGAGTAAACACACTTTTTTTCTGTAATTTAACTTCATTTTCTTTCCCTCGCTCTTTCTAAGCAAAGGCAAAGGCATCTTTGTACTTGGTACACACTGAGCTTTAACTCAGCCAACTTGCATTCTTCATGATCGTGATTTGTCGCCCCCGTCGGTTTAGAGTTAGAGAGGTTCTATACTGTACATTTGAGATGTTTCATTCTTTTCTTCGTGCACCGAATTTCAAATTAATGCTCAAATTACTCTCACGTAGTATTTGTAACTTAACTTTGTGTCATGCGCCACTTTTGCAAAGCTATAAACCCAGCAGGGATGAAATAAAATAAAAAGTTTTCAAGCCAGGTAAATGTGGTTTTGTAGAAACTGGCAAAGTAGACGTAAAGTGTAAAAATTAAATTATAATTTAATCCACTAACTATCCCGCACAACTGAACTGACCCCCTTGTCAAAATCTTGCAATGCCGGTTGCTACATGTTCCAAAGTACCTGGAGGGTAAAGTGATTTTATTTAACTTAACAGAGGAATTTGTTTTATTGTGTCTAACTTAAGTCGTTTACTATTTATGAAAAGTATGTAATACACATTCAGTATGTTAACCATAACTGTAGCTAAATAAAATTGTTAATGCATGTGACTTCTGTATTTACACATTCTGAAAACTTCCTTTCCATATAGCCAATGCATCCTGTGGTCCGTCATACATATTTTAGAAGAAAACTTTCCATTTTACTTTGATTAAAACTCGCTTTTCTCTAAACTCCTTTTAGAGTGGACCTGATTTAAAGAGAAACAGTGCGAGTGAGCTCGATGCAGATACAGATGAGTAGAGAATAAGTTGGAATAGAAATAACACCAGCAGAAAGATATTTTGAAAAGAAGTGATGGGTTTATCAGCAGTACTGAAGCGGAAGTCATGTATGAATATAAAACCGCACATTCTTCTCAGAAAACTGAAACTGATGAACCAAATCCAAACCTAGAGAACCAAATATGTACATGCATCACTTTTATAGGAAAGGAAATGACGGAAAAGTTTATAGAAAAGTAGATTTGGCTTGTGAGATATTATTGCGGAATTCGGAGCACAATGAAGCTCCTCCCGCTTTTTACTTGTGTGTGTCGTCTTTATAAGTTAAACATTTCTCTCTTTAACTCAACTCCCTTCATACAGAATTTCTACTTGACTTGAATTCAGTGTGTTCTGA
The DNA here is from genome assembly GCA_021029165.1 of Cyphoderus albinus. Lineage (NCBI taxonomy): Eukaryota > Metazoa > Arthropoda > Collembola > Entomobryomorpha > Paronellidae > Cyphoderus > Cyphoderus albinus. The sequence goes on from VYYJ01000498.1 coordinate 21,205, forward strand.
TTTCAAAGTTTTATTGTTTCATTTCTCTTCCCTTCTTCCATTCGTAAGGAAGCTCAACGTTAAATGTCTCCTTGTGTAGAGTAAGTTGTAAGAAAAGAAAAGGGAGTGAGGCTTTTTAGTTAGTTTTTAGAGATATGCATCTTTTTCCTCGGCGAAATCAAAGTCTTGAAGGAGCCAATATAAATACTATAATGATAGTATTACACGAATATGCATTGACTCACTTTTAGTGACGATTTGTGCTACGTTTAACGCAAATATTTTCCTTTAAAACTCTACAGTCTCGTTCCACGCCCTTTTACTAACGAAACGGAACTTTTTTTATAAATCTTATCAGTATGAACAATTTCGCATTATTTGGTAAAGTGTGTCTACGATTTGCTGAATACATCCATACATAATTAATGCCTTTAAGATATTTTCAGTGGTTCGTTATAATAAATCTGCGATGGTAAACATTACACACAACTTTCAACATCCTTTGCCGCATGGCCCTTTCGATTTCTTCGAATGAATTCGTTTTTTTATATTTCTTTCTTTAACTCATTTCCCTTTTTCTCTGCACTTTTTTTACATTGTTTCAATCCCCTGTAAAGATTTTGCAAAAGATTTCTGCCACATAAAAGAAGATAAGTTTGAACTCCTTTTCCTATCTGTTCACTTTTCAGCAAAAAAGTGAAGTTGAATGAATTCGAACATTGTATAGTCGGCTACGACAGTAATTCAGAGACAGTCCATTTTCTTCACTTGGATTAAATGAGATGGATTGCTGCGTAGTAAAATGCTATAGATTGCGAGCAATGTTTGTACGTGAATGCTAAGTTTGATATAAATTGGCTGATGAGGTTTTAAGCTTATCGCCTTTTTAACTCTTCAAGATTTTTTTTCATTGTTTGGAACTAAGTACCCGAAGACCTGCATGGAGAAAGTGGAGTGGAGGAGAGAGAAGAAAGAGGAAGATAGAAGATAGAGAGAAAGCCATAAACTAGTGAAATGTAATCAACAAAGAAACAGAGAACTCAGTCAAGTCAGGCATTAGGAGCAAGCAATAGTTTAGTAATGCGGGCTTCGTTTGCTCCATCTTTCTCCTCTTTATTTCTTTGTTTGCTTCAATAGATTCGCCACTGCTCACTCACGCACTCAATTTCAAGAAGAAGGAACAAAAATTAGAGAGAAATTCTAGACTAGTTACAAGACACATCCAATGCTTAACTGCTTCCTGATAAATCTCAATCTTCTCTCAATAATATCCCATTTTTGTTCTTGTTTTTCTTTTTTCTTCGTCTTCTTCGTCTTTATCGCTTATATTTCAATCCCCTTCTGCTCCTATTCTCTTTATTGTCTCTCTCAAATCAGAGTAACACTGCAGAGCAGATAACACAATAAGAAGCCAATACTACGTGATATGTACCACCACCATTCGTAATTTCCCTTCACTTTCCCTCTGTCGATAGAAATGGAAAAGAAGCATGTATACAAATCTCAAATTACAAACGAACGAAATCAGAGCAAACGAAGAAAGAAAATTGTTCAAGAAATCGGTTTTTATCTGGTGTGTGCTATTACACTTCCTCTTTTCATTTCCATTGTAATTGGGAAGAAAGGAATGATGAAAGGGCGAATTGGAAAAGGCGATCTCACTCAACTCATTATCAGTCTAGTGTTTTGAATAAATTACGTCTCAATATTAGACTTCTCCAAAGTATTTAAGTAGGGCGTTTGCCTCGTTTATTGAAATTTCATCTATTTAGAAATCTAAGTTCCAAAAAACATTTCCCACTTCTACAATTAATTATAGAAGCACTCGCCACTTTCAAAAAAATCTGATCAAAAGTTGCGTGCTTTAATAATAGCAAAAGAAAAGTGTTTCTCTGTTGCCTGTGCCCTGCGTAAAGTAAACCATTGCAGGGCGACGACCTATTCGTAAGCGTCACGTAGTTTGGCTTGGCTTCTTTACGCACTTGCAAAAGTGATTCAATCCGGGATTGGAAGCTCGAGTTGGCGAGGAGAGACATCAGGCAAGTCAACCTTGTTAACCTGTTGTGACCTTTTTCAGTGGAGCGTTTTCCTGATTTCTGATCTGTCAAGCTTTTCACTCTGGCGAGACTCAGACGTGGAATCTCCTGGGTTTATGCGCTTCGTGTGGAATGTTTCAATGAAATGATTGTAGCTGTTGTGTAACAATATCACATCACGGTTGCGGTGGTACACAAGGGAAGAAACTCGAGTTGTGTTCCAGCTTTTTCGAGATTATCCATCCTTATAAGTAAAGTACCTAATTCGGAAGAGGAGAAGAGGAGTGGCGGATAGGGCGGATTGTTCTAAAAATTTGAGAGGAAATAAAGCATTCCTCGAAAAACGGTCTCTTTCTGTCTATTTCATTGCGTGCAGCGAACTGTTCAAGCAGTTTTTATTTTTAAATAAAATTGTGTCACAGTTTACGTCGTCATTGTATTAGCTAAAGTAATACAAATGAATGGTTTCCACAATGCACTTTCCACGAGCTCCGTTCCGCGTCGTACAAATGGGATCGAAATGATGGAAGTCACAAGTTCGGAAAGCTTCCTAAAAGCTTTAACTTTTCGGCGAACGAAAGCAGCAATAAGAAGGAAGTCAAAGTTAAGCGATAAAAATGACCGTCTGAATGTGAGTTTGTTGTTAAGAAAATAAACGGGAACGTAAAATGTAATCATTCGCCATAATAAAGAAGGGTTCATCTCCACTTTCTTGTAACAAGATTGGTAGATTATGTTTTGTGGTTTTTAAAACCCCTAAAAAGGGGAAATGTAATAACTTGTACTTTCTCTGCTCGATGAAGACAGACGTGTTGTCATCATAATAAATGAGAGTGGGAGCAAAGTGGAAGGATATTTTAGCTCTTTCTTCATTTCATTTCGTTTTCCACATTTCGAAGAGTTGGGCCTGACTGAATGAATGAAACATTACAACCGTTTCTGGTTTTGTTGCGTGCGAGAGAAAAAGATGATTTTGATGGTTTCTCTTAGGGTCTCTCCGGTGAGCCCGCTTTTCCCTGGGAGCCAAACTTACGCATAATGCAATAGGAAGCATTTTTATTTTTTAAGAGAAGAAGCGTGGAATGGAAGGGTGGTGGAAGTGGTGGTGATGATGCGGCGTTGTTTGGGGGTTGCTTTCCTGGTGTGCCTGTCAAGTTTGAATACTGTGTGATTGTGATTGTCGGGTTGTTTTCTACTTTTCCGGAGATTTAAGTGAACTTGGTGATTTTGATAGAAAGACAGACAGAAAGAAAATGTGAGCAAGAGAAGAGAGTTTTGTGATACAGAGATGAGTCATCCCGCTCGCACTTCATTTGCATGTCATTAGCGCCTAGAGCTACGCGTGACGAAGAATAAAAGCTGCTTGACTCTACTTTGTTCCACACGATTTTACTTTAAGTTATATTTCTCAACGCACTCTTTTTTGGGATTTGGTGATAATTGCATTTTCTCAACTGTGGAGTCAGACAATATGCCCGGAATGGAAACGATTAAACTTAATATTCTTTAAGAATGACTAAGAGCTAAAAATGTTTTGGATTTTTTATAAAGCGTGCTTGGGATTTTAACGTTTTCTTAAACAAAGCTCGCCAAGTCTCCACCCAAATAAATACGTAATCAAAGGCGCAATATGAAAACTGTATAATTCAGCAGAAATGAATATTTAAGTAAATGTAATCAATAAGGGTTTTGTGTGCATGAATGTATTTTCTGATTATAATATAATTTTCCTGCCTCCTGCACAGTAGCAGAAGTGCAAACAAAAAGTTAAGAGGCAGGAGTAGAATGACAGTTTTTCCGGAAAACCGCTGCTGTCCCAAACACCGCTCCGTGGCTGACGGTTCGAGGTAAGCAGGGCTGGTCTAGTATTTTGAATGTGTCCTCCTGTCATAATAAGTAACAATGTTGCCTTTACTTTACTAACCAAATAATCTGAACGGCAGTTGTGTCGTGCCGGTAGATGCATGGAGCACAACAGCAGCTCTGGTTCTTGATGTCAGATCCATATTTTATTACAAGACCATCCTAAAGTAATCATCTAAATGTAATTAGGGTGACTGGAAAATTGTGGCAGGGGTCCTCACCGTCATCATCATTATCGCTGTGTGTGGACTACTTACCAGAAAGACTAGTGAACCAGAACTCATGACAAAGAGTTACCATTACCACTTGTAAATCCGATACACACTCACCAACCGGTTACATGGAAGTAGTCAGCGCATTTGCTTGCAGTAGTGAGTAGTGGCAAATAAGCAAGTTCTCCAGGACAGGACTCGAGGCAAGGAGCAAACAATTCATACTTATTAAACGATGAAGTTGACTTAAGTACACAGTGACTGGGAATGAGCTCGGATGTCGTTGGGGACAATGATATCGTCGTCCGTGTGAACGCCTTGGCTTTCTCAGATAGACAAGTGAATAGAATATTTTCAAACCATTTTGCTTCTTTGGTAAACTCACTCTATACCACCATCGCTAGTAAAGTTTTCCGGAGTTGTTTGCCATTCGGTTCACGTTAATATTTTGCTTTAAGTTTCCTTGTTAGAAAATGTAGCTATCCACGAATAAATGAATGGGTAAATACGGCATAGCTGCTGCTGTATGTAGATGTATCACACAAGAGGGCCAGTTATTTTGATGCTGTTGTAATTTGATACCACAAAGGAACTATCAAAATGCACGATAACTGTCACTTAACTTGATTTCTAATGCAATTTGTTTGTGAGGGTTCAAAATTATTGTTTGATCTATTAATGTTCCATTACGAAAATGAATGAATTTATAGAACTTTTGTACCATGGGCTTTCGTGTGTTGGTGGGTTACAACGTATGTTTATGTATAGCATTCTCCCCGCCACCGAAAGACTTTTTGGCATTAACTTAACCATTTTCTAGTATGTCGTTGTAAATTTTTAAAAAGGGTTTAAACATTCATTTATTTCCTTTAGCCTCGATCCAAGCCTCTTCCGTTCCGTTCAGTTCCGATGCTGTTGCCACTTTTTATTTTAAACATATTCAACTTTCATCCTTCCTTCCTCTGCCGATCACTACAACTTCCCATTTCCCATTACTTATTTAATTCTGTGGAAATTTGCCGAGAAATTACGATTTTCAAAGACAATCTGCTTCTGCCTTCATATTTTATGCATCATCGCATATCCATTCGTTTCCATCACTGTAAATAAAAGTAGCAGTTAATGTCGTTCCACCGAGCCAAGGCAAATGACACAGAGCAGGCAGGCAGACTTTACATGATGATATGCCCACGAATGTTCTTACCAAATTCATAAATTATCCTAGTGCTAAGAGAAAACTTTCTTGGTAATAGTATAGTAGTAATAATAATAATATACAGTCTCATCCAACTAAAAAATAAAATGTCACACATGTTAATTGAATCTTGGTAGACACACTCAAAAACCGGAATGGAATAATAAACTGTAAAGGAAAGGGTAATGGCAGTAAGTAATAATGTGAATAATAAGGCTCCACCTTAATTTTCTTTGCGTCCATTCATTTATCTACTTGAGACATTCTTGAACTTCTGCGTCAGCAGTTAAATTGGGAGTGAATGTGGTTATCTGGTTGTGGTATGCTGCTGGCTGCCTCGCACACTCGTCTTGCCACATAACCAATCTGTAATGTAGTGTAATGTAGGTAATAGAGTTTCGGTTTTGAGACTTCCTCCTACTGCCTCTTCTGGAGTGAAAAGGATGTTGATGGTGGAGGAAAGGAAGCGTTTTCTTATTGCTTTAATATAATAACAATAAGTGGAATGACAGTTAGAATTACCATCATATTTCATACAATGCAAGCCATTAATTTCATGCGAAAAAATTCTCCAAACATCACACTTCCTTCTACACACACAAACACAACTTTTAAGCAACTTCTTTACATTGCACACAACGTTGCAGAAGGGCAAGAGGAGTAGGTAAGAAAACTGCGTAGAAGACTACAGCCACAAAATGATCATAAATTCATTCAAAATAGCATTACAGTGTTTCATGTGTTGTGCACCTTATACGGTGAGCTCCCTCCATGCGGTTATTATTTTATTTGTGAGAAAGGAAGCATATGAACAGGAACAAGAAATAATAAGATGAATATGGAAGCAAGGGAAAACACTGAACAAAGAAGTAGAAGAAAGAGGTTTATCATCAAATTCAAATAAAATCCACATGTTTTCTGCTTGAAACGCTACGCACCAACCAACAATTTTTTTATAATGTTCGCTCTACCTCTGGACTGGAGCTTCGGAGCTGGAGCAACGATAATCTCACTATGATTGTGATAGTAGTGATGATCTCTCAGACCTGGGAACAAGTGTGCAGCAGCGGAATCGAGAAAATTTATAGTGGGACACTCTCACATTTATTTTTTTCTTAAAAAGACCTTCACTTTTCACACTGAACAATAATAACAATTTGCACACAAGTACCTCATAGGAAGCATAATGCACTTTAGCCTACGTTTACATACATATTTATCGTTGTGTGATATAAAAAGGTTATCTTGTAGTAGTATCATGTGTAACAACGTCTGGAAGCTCATGTAAAAATGACCAGCGAGTTAATTTATGACATGATTACTAGGCTTGTGCCTTGTCTTGTTCGTAGCGGAACTGCAATAATCACATGGAAGTAAGCAGAGGAACATTGGAAGAAGTAGCTAGTGAAAAAGCAAGTTTTCACAGAATGAGAATGGCAACGACATGCTGGCATGGCATGCACATTGAAATCAAATTGAAATAACACACATATTGCATCAAGGTAAGTAAAAGGCTTGCTTCTGCCTTCAAATTATGATATGAACTTGAATTTGAACACAATACAAATGTTTTATCAGTTATTTGAAATTATCTTGTTTCACTTACTGGACCTATACAGTCTACAGGTATAACATAACAATCTTATCAGTTGTATTTTGTAATGCACCAACGCGCTTGTTACACATATCTATTTCTTAGCTCACATCTGCGTATGCAATTTTTACTTCTTAGCTTACAATTTTGCTCTCTTCTTCTTCCGCCGGCGAAGGCATCAAAGCCTATGTAGCTGCTGGGTATTTCTTTTTACCCACATCAGCCTCAAAAGTCCACTTCATTTCATTGCATTAATGCTAGATCAGCAATGGCGAAATAACCATCATAACAATAATGATAATAATGATACAGGTAAACATGTACTACGTGCAGCAATAATAATCATAAAGGTATCATCATCACCATCATCATCGTTTCACTACTGTGAAAGAATTTTTTTACTTTGCCGGTCATCCAAGTGCCGTCTGCCTGTTTAGTTATGCATGAGTTGATTTAATAGTCCGGCACTACTTCTAGCTGAGTTGTAATGTGCACTAAATTCTTTCGACAAGCGAACTAGTCTCTGGCGAATGTGAGATGCTAATGATGATTCCAGAGATATTAATTCTTTAAATTACACACTAACCTTCCCAAGGAGAGTAAATGCTGGGAACGCCAGCAATTGGTAGGCAGGAGCCAGTCAACTGGCTTTCTTTGGTCACACAACAAACAGCTATTTTCAGATACTTGGCCACTTGTACGTGTAAAGTACTGAAAATTATCAAAGGAGCAAAGGGGGTGGAATGTGTAAATATTATTTTTCATTATGACTAGAAGCAACCTCCTTTCATCTTAAGCTTTTTCTTGCTCCTCATTTTCTCACTTGATTAGATACTACAGACGTTATGATGTGATGCGATACTCTTACTTTACTGTTTTCGTCGAGACGGGAGTTTACTGAGTTTATTTTACGAGTTTTGCTTTCTTTCAGCACAGGAGCTATATCTACATTATACTTCAAAAGAAGATTTATAAATTCAAAAATATACAGTGGGCTGTGACAAGAACCCTCTGTAATAAAATAAACCCCTTTCCCATGTCCAGCCCCGTAAAAGAGCATTTTCATTATTTCACTGTGTAGCTCCCGGTTGTGGTTTTTATAACCAAAATTACAGATAATTCCGTTTGAAAAAATCAGAAAAGGATTTGGAAAGTTATGGATTTCCTCCTCGTTAATTTGAAATGGAAATAGGAAAATGACATGATGAGTTTCTCCAAAAAGAAATAATACACAAGAACAACTAACTGGACTTTAGAAATTACAACGGCAGCCGGTACGGGAAAAGGACGAACGAGTGGAGGAGAGTGGAGAACGGTGAGTGATTGAACAGGTTAAATTACAACTTTTCAATATGCTAAGTGAGCCTTGTCACGAAATGGCTGAACTGGCAGTGAATTGTTCTTTTAACGAGGCAACGATTGCATTGCGTTGCAACGGAGTATCATATCTATCATAACAGTCTATGATTTTTTCTTTTGAAATAGAAATTGCAGCAGGAACTCGGTTACTTCATTCAAGGAGCCATTTACTTACAATATTTTTGACTCGTTTAGGTGCTGTGATTATTCTTCTGCTGCTGTGCTGGACTACAAGTTTTTTCGCTGCCGGCCGCTCACTTTCTGTCGTAACATTTTTCGTCTGCTTTATTCATTTCATTTGAATAAGTAGATTGATGATGGCGGTGTCGTGCATGTGTTCTCTGAGCATGATCCCGGCGATGATGATGATGGCAATAATTCTTGTAGGTTATAGCTTAAAAATTGCTCAGAGGGTTGAAAAAGAGTTGTTTGGACAGAAACAAAATACGAAATTGGATTCTAGTTAAGATATACTTTATTTTATAGTTTATTACTCTAATATGCATGTGAACAAGCACAACTTTGGCAGCCGGTCTAGTTAGCATTGTTAGCAGCGATACCATGCATTGGAGTTTAAACACACATGCCGTGTCATGTCATCACAGAAGTTTTTTCCCGATTTACCTTTTCCAAATTCTTATTTTATTGACTATAAGCAAAGAGAATTAAGCTAGGTGGAGGACTGAAGGAACTGAACGGTCGGTTTGGTTTGGTTTCATTTAGTTGGAGTTTGAATACCTTTGACATAATCAAAAAGTTTTTGGTCAAGGGAAGCGGCGACTGCAACAGCAAAGTCGGCAGTTATTACTAAGAAAATCTATAAAAAAGAAATGGATCATCGGAGAATTTGGGACTGTTTGTCTCTGCATGGACGGCTTGAGTCAGTCAGATTATTATTATCATGGATGGATGGGGAACACGTGGTCAGGTATGAAAATGAAAAAGACAGGCTGACTGACTGACTAACGAGACATTGCTCAGTGCTCACTTCTGTCTGCTAAGTTCGATAAGTGCTGCCACAGGCAAATCCAGCTTATAAACTTGCGCGTCCTTTCCACCTACTTTTTCGCTGTGAGCAAAGTTTGTGTAAAAATATTTTTATGACGGCAGGTACACAATGCAATTTTAATACGATATCAGCGATCTCATTTTACTCCGTCATAAACGCGAATATTAGTTTTCGGAGGTTTTAGGGTCAATTTTATGAGATGAAAAGGGAATAAAAATTCGTTGAAATCTTATTACACTTCTGCAGGCAGGTGATACCCTATACTGCCTTAAGAAGCAGACCAACGCAAGCTTAATAATAATAATATTATTAATAATACCTACGTACGTACTCCCATTTATTAATCATGCACGATGGATGGCCGTCCGTAAAGGTGTGACAGTGGTGTTGAAATGTTTTCCTTGAGGAACGGAAAGGGTGTTATTGCACGGACCTCCTTTTTAATTCACGGTTTTGATAGAAATGAGCATCCTCTAAAATTCAAAAAAGAGGAAAAAAGTCGGCCGCTTCATTTTTTCCTTGAGAAGTGAAACCCAATTTGAATAATATTTGATGTGCATGCATTCTCTGTACTTATTTTTTTATACAGCATAAAATAGAAAGGGCTTTGAGGACGCATCCTAATAAACATAAGAAGCTTTTAAAAATGTACGGGTTCAGCTTATTGCATTCTTTCATTTCACCACACGTCCTTTCATCTTCCCTGCTTTGCTGCCTGCTGCTCGCCTGGTGTCTATATGAATGATAATCAAGTACTTCTTTTCAGAGCTGCGGCGGGTTCCACCAGTTTATAACACCATTAAATTGCTCCAATAAACTCTTTTCTCTTTCTTAAAAAATGAAAATGAAAAATGTAAAAGTGGAGCATAAGCGTAAAGCATATGCAAAGACCATCATCATATCATGCATATTCATTGAGAAGGTGCCGACAGTGAGGAAAGAAAAAATGAGTTAGGATGGCCCACCGTATTATTACGACACTCTTACTGCACACGGGAAGCTCTGCAGGTTTTCAGGGCCTGGAAGAAAAAAAATCGAGAAAAAAACGCTCTGGATGATACATGGTAGTTGGAAGCATTGGTTTTACGTTACGTTATGTCGATAGACGGAAAAGTAATATTTAAAAGTTCTAAATGGATCAAACAATTCAGCGAGATGGATTGGATAAGCAGCTTGTAAAATTTTTGAAAACTGTAACAGCCTTTGCATCAATAATTTTCTGATTAAATCGAAAGTCTTCCTTTCTTCGGTATTTTACAACTGTTTTCTTCGATGCTGTAAGGTACTCGTCTCATATAAACGCAACATCTACGTATCGTATTGTATGAAAATGATTGCTTGCTTGCATGAGTACAATTTTTATGGCGGAGAATATGCAACTTCTTTCCAAGAGCATTTCACTTTTCCTAACTTTTAATAGCCTTTAGCTCGTCGAAATGCCGACTGATGCTGTTCCTTGAAATCCTCTGCTCGAGCAGTAAGTAATAAAATAAAATACTTTGGAGAAGTGCACCAGGAGAAGCAGCAAAGATTGACAAAGAAGATTGAGGAAAAGAGGAATAAGAAGACTTTTACCTAGTAATAAGAAGCATCAAACAAAAACGATATTATATTTTGGTTCGGGGTAGGATTAAGATAAAACTTAAGAACAAACAGTGGATAAGAATGAAGGAAGAATGTGAATTAAAGTCTTGAATAGCTGAGAGTCGTTCACGTTGTCCCTCCTATCATTTCCATTGTATTTTCTAAAAGAATTAGAATCTATTTCAATTAAGTGGAAAAATGGGGATGCGGAGGAGGAGGAAAATTCCTTTCAACGTGAATTCTATCTCTTCATTTATTTCTGTTCTAATTCTCAATAAGTTACAATTGTCAATGTTGTTTCGATAATTGTATTGGTATGTCTACCATTCAAGAGAGTTTACTTGGTAATTAACCATGTCTCGCATGGTACGAGGCTTTCGTCAGAGTAAGACTTAAATCCAGCCTTCCTGTCAACCGGTTGAACAATTTAAGCACATCTGTCCACGTAATAATAAATGGCATGTGCACCAGTAAAGATATGATAAGTTGTCAGTCTTACAAAAGAAAAACTTCTTCGCTTGATTCCTACAGAGCGAAACGGCTTCTATTGAGGTAATTAAAAGTTCCACTCCCAAGTTAACTACGTTGAGTTGAGCTAGCGAGGGTCTTAGTTTGAGCTCGACCTTATCGTGGAAATTGTGCATAAACTACAAATAAAATGCCGAGCCAAACACGGTACTAGGAAAAGATCGTGAATTTCCAATTACAGCCTGAATTCCTTGTTTGTTATAAGCGAACTTATTTTTCATGCTCAGAAACTTGGGAAGGATTTAGCACTGCTGGAAAGCAAGTCCTATTGTTACTGGAGTTCCGTGGAAATAACCTTGCCTTGATCATATTGAGCGTTCAAGTGGAAACCAATAAAAAGTTTAGTTTCGAGACGAAAGGTCATGAAACAAAAAAGTTTGCATGAGTTTGTAAGTGAAGCACTGCAAACATTACTAACGGTCGCATATTGTGCTCACTCCACATCTGTCATTATTTTCTTTCAAAGACTGTTCTGTTTGCTTTACTGGCCCACCACGCATTCAGAAGAAACCCGGTAAACAAAGAAAATTGAATCACAGGTCTATAAGACTAAAGTGTCGTAATAATGCAGTTATACTGCTCACGAAGCCTTTTACAACTTTGTGACCTGACTTGTGAAAATGTGTGAAATGCCTTTATTTCTGAGAAAAGCTGCGTTTCAAAATTTGTCCAATTTCTTTGGGAACAAAAGATTTTGAATTCATTCCGCAAGCAATAAATGAGTTGTAGAATCGACTTTTGTTCTCCCTGCCCAGCTATTTATATTCCATTTATTACATTATCCTTATTTGTGCGGATTTTCACAAAGGCTGGCTTTTTCGCTTGTTTAAAAACGAGCGGAAGCTCAGCTGGAGGCGATCATAAAATAGAAACCATTTGGAAGATAATCAAATCACACAGGCAAACACGTACCTACAAAATGTTTATACCTGTTTGTTTCACGCATGTAATGTAAAGTAGTGCTGTAAAGTTCATCCTTTATTACCACTACCTTTAGTGATAGCAAGATGATGATGACGCTGCTGGCAATATGTTAACCAGATAATTATTACCTATATAATTTGTCCCTTTTCGGGGGCAAAGTCAGAGTCATTTTCTTTTCTTTCCTTGTTATTAATATTAACATTCTATTACTTTGAAGCTCTGCTGGTCTTCAGTATTTTCCGTTCACACACTATCGAGAACGATCATCAATTATTTTCTCTGGCCTTTCCTTTGTGTATTGTGTACAATAATAACCTCTAGTAATACATACCTCACCAACAAGTATTCAAAAACTGGACAATATTTATTGTGAGGTGAGCTCTGAGCTGTAATCATAATTTGGTGCTAAATAGAATTGTAAACTAGTCATTTATTATCTACCTCGAAGGTATACAGGAATCAGTTTCATCTCATCAGTATCAGTACCTGACTGAACAATAAGTCAATTTGAGTTGAACAAAAACAGTAGCGGATGAGCACCGACAAACACAAACTAAAGTAAAGCCACCTCCACACTCTGAGAGAGAGCAGTAATAATCCTCTTTTTTCACACAGTCGGGTTCCAGAATCGCTTCGCAAAGGACAAGAAAGGCTAACTAGCTTTCATCATCAAACACAGTGAACAAGACAACTTCCATTGTTATCGCGTGCAATAAAGCGAGTGCCAAAAATGCCAACATTTTCTCGACCCTAAAAATGATACTTGCCCGGCTTGCAAGATGTGAACAACTGTACAACTCCTTCAACAAAACTATTTCTCACGTTTCGCCTTTAAGTCAGCAAACCGTCAACATGATGATGTTACTGACGATGATGATGATGAGCATCATCATTACAGGAAATCGGCAACGTCAAATAACAAGCAAGTGTTAAAAGAAAAGTCAAGAAGTCACAGGAGGTTTTTTCAGAAGAGCAATGGGAGAAACAGGACCAGCAGTGCAATGCAATTTCATTGTGTTGTACAAGCAAGACATCCATGAGCCTACTAATAAAATGTACTCTTTGGAACAATACCGTCCTTTTGTAAATGGACAAAAGTGAAGACAGGAGCAATAAAGGGATCGCAGATGAAAAGGGGAGAAAATAGGCTAGTTAAATGTTAAACGTACGTTACACATACGTATCTACTTGACTATCTGTGTGAAAAAATGGGGAGGGAAGAAATTTTTGAGAAAAATCTTCCCTTTGTTTGTCTTCGTTGAAACTTGAAAAAGTTGAGGAAACAAACAAAATCTTTTTCACTTGTTTCGTGGCGAAGTAAACGGTTTATGTATGCAAGTATTATTTATTACAGTGGAGCGTTGATGTTTTCATAATGTGAACCATTTTCTCGGCCTATGGTTTGACTCTGGTGTGTGTAACGTACCTTTCCCAAAAAACTAACAAGAAACGATTCATGTTGATTTTAACTACAGTCATGCATTACAGAGTCTCATATCAATGTGTAGGTACTTTCGTATTTATTGGTATGCAACCTACGAATATTGTTGAACATTGTCGTAAAACGTGCAAGCTCAGCTAAGGCACTTACAAGTTCATGACAATGTGAGAACAGCAAAGTTTTACAGGTTGGACAAATATTAAATGCCCCTGTTAAACGTTTCGACAAATGTGCATAACGCGGTTCGTGTGGTGGTGGTGGGTGACTGCAACCGTTGATAGTTCTAAATTCTAGATGTGAGTGTGGGAACGGAGATAGTAATAAATGCCGTGAAATTATGTATCTATTTTGTTGAAAGAACTGCGATGTAGGAATGAAACGTAAAACCAATCGAAGTGATGGGCAATAAATTTCACACTTTTCGTGAAGCTGCTGCTGTGCTCCTGTCACATTACTGCCATATTACAATACAAGCTTAGCAGAACCGCAATAAAAGTTGTCTTTCTTCGCTTTGGTGTTTAAGTCGAAATGTTGTGCTGCTTTTATTTTTTGTTGAATGAAACGCTTATCATCTTAAAAATAACACTTGCTATTTTGTCCTATAAAACAGACTAAAAATGACATTTGTATGACACATGTAAAAACCCTGATTATTGGTATCGTGGGAATCATTTTTAGGTGCTCAATCAATTGAAGCAATGTAAATTTTTTCATGCCGTTCAAAATGCGGACAGTTGGTAGCTTTAAATCATTAATGCGTATTTCAACTAAACAAAGTCAAAACATAAAACATTCCATTCCAAGAAGAAGAAACCAGTTCAAGTAAAAGTCAGTCGAGCGACTGAACAAATGAACGGTAGTGAGACACTTAGCAATTGACGCCAATTTGTCCTCGATTATGCATTCCCATTTACCGACAAGGCAATTGCAAAAATGCGATCATCATAACTCTCCGACTAACTTTCAACTGAACTAGTAACTTTGTTTTGTTTTTGTTTAATGCAAGACCTGCATGACAAGACAAGAGAAATGCAACTTTAGCATTCAGGTAGCTGTCAAGCGAGCAAAATTTATAGCGAGCAAATAGTATCACTCGGGCTTCAAAATAATTCACATTAGACATGCATGCAGTTGCAGATCTAATCATAAATTTAAATATATCCTGATACCGCATTGCATTGCTTTGTATAATATTATGAAGCGGAGACAGAAGAATATTGACTCTTTTACACGGGTGGACGATCGCGAGCAAGAGCTAGCGTCTAAATGGCATGCGTCTTTGACATTCTGTCTCTTTTCACCGCCTGCACCGGGAAGCTCGTATCTCATCACCATCGTAGTTGGCATTAATTCTCCCTTAACTTAACTAACAGCACAAGCCTCTGATATTTTTTTCTCTCGTGTTAGCAAATTGCGAGTGCGTACGACATACGTGGGTTCGTGCTTCCCATTACCATTATGCAGTTGAAGAGAAACAAGCGAAGGAAGGACGGGCAAAGAAAGCAACGGTACACAGGGTACGCACACGGGCAGAAAAGATCACTCATTTTCCACGGTTCGTTTCATGTCATCGTAAAATACCTCATGAATAATTAATGATTCATATGCAAATCTTCAGTAGTTCCTCTGGTAAGACAACCAACAGAGTGGAAACGTCACTAGGAAATATGGAACGTGGTGCATGGGCAACGCTTCTTGTCAATAGTTTTTATTCCTTTGTTGCATTGCAAGTGGAGCCAGAGTTTAGTCGTGGAATGCCAGAGATTGCATTATTAAACAGGGGATTGTAAAAATGTTGAGGCTAATAATCAGCGAATGGGTTTGCACAAACCCACCCTTTAGTTGTAAAATCATAGTTTACTTTTGACAAAAATGTGCGAGCTGAGGAGAAAAGATAACGCATCTTTCTAGAATTATGTAAATAACACGAAACATCTACATTTCACTTAACAGTTTTTTTACAGTATTTAAAAAGAAATTTATTACAGAGACTTTGTGTTATGTACAAATATTAAATTTAATTAATACTGTCTTGCAGGTTTTTATGTATCTAAATTTTGTTGGTGCATTGATCCTTTGCCTGGCCAGCCTCTCCCAGAATTCATTTGTTGCTAGAATGATAACGACAATATTGATGTTTTACGATTTGGCATTGGCACCACTATTTCATTGAGCACACGCATCAAACCATGAGTAACGTTCACGATTAACTCATCCCAACCCACTCCACCGCAGAAGCCTGCATAAAAATAATAAGAGGAAGTTTTTCCTCTTTTGCTTGTCATTTCGAAAAATTAATTAGATTTCAAATTTAATATTCAGATCCATCATCAAATTCTATGATTAATCATGTGTCATTCTGTTTAGAATTGTATTTCAAATACAAATACGTCTCTCTTTCTCTGCGTCGTAGTGGCAGTCTGTCTCACTCATACGATCACGATAATGACTTAGTTGTGCATGATAATACTGATGATGAGTAATGCAATAGAATTGTTGTGCTCATAACAATGTTATTAGTAAATACATTTATTTACAACAAGCCATCTATCCCAGTCAAATTCGTCGTCTTCGTATTTATCAATCCATCTACTATCACATCAGCTCACTCATAGTCTCCATCCAGTGAGTGGAGTCCTGAGTTCCGTTCAAAGATTCAAGACTGCAGCCGTTCGTTCTGCATGTCACTTTTCTCTGGTGTCAGATACAAATATACAAACAAATAATAATAAGTTTTGAAACAATGTAGTCTTTTCATTTCATTCACTCACTTTTGTTCACTCACAACCAGACGTCATTGTTTGTCGTCAGTCGTCTTCTTCTCTTTGTGGCGTGCCATATGATGACATACGATTTATTATTTGCAACTTGCTCTATTATACTTAGGCAAGGCATACGATGCGTATATTTACCTGTTATTGTATCGTATCATAAGAACGCATCACTCATATCAACGTAACAACATCAACAGCGTCGTCTCCCTCAAGACATGTTTCACCGTACAAATGAAGATGTGACAGAAGATAGGATAATGCATACACAATCAGTTGTGTCAGTCTCTCTGTGATTTGCAATGCAAGAAAAGGACTCAATGAGTTTGAGAGATGAAATTGCGATATGTAAAAAAAACTTCGTCGCACGTCATTGAGTCGATCTCAAATCAGCAAACAAGCGGTGCGTAAAGAAAGGGGTGTCTTTGACAGCTCACAAAAATCCCAGATTTGGCTTTACTTTGAACAAGTTCGGATTCGCTGCTGTGCGTGCATTGGAATGGTATGGTGGCAGTGGTGGCGGTTGACGGTGACGGTTGACAGTGCAGAAATATGACAAGTCATTTACTTTCGTTTACGATAGGGAAATGTAGCATTGACAAGGGTATTTAAATTTAAAAATGTATTTATGTATTGTATACATAGTGACTGGCTTCATTTCAAATAGCGTAATTGTACCGTGTGTGGCAAAAAATAACGAGCAGTAATGATAGTTTGTTGGTGCATTTACAATGTCAACATTTATTTTTTAATACTCACAAATAGCATTTTCACAATTGTTTGTCTCTCCTCATAATGAGCATGACGATAATTGTATATCATCACTACATAGATTGTTTCAGTTGGAAATGACATGATGAATGTTTAGAGAAGGAAGACGCGGAATTAACGAGATGATAATAGTGATTGCAGAGATACTAGATACGTCGGTCTCAATGAAACATGCATTTACGTATGCGTTGTTACAAATTCATTTCTATTTCAGTACAATTCCGGACAGACGAGAGAGAAAGGAAGTTCAGAGAGTATAAATATTCACTGTTACTGGCCAAGTTGAGGTTACAGGCTTCAAAGAGATTATTTTTTAAACGTAATACAATAAAAAAGACTTTTCTCTTTTCTGCATTGTTATTTCCAAAAATGAGTTACTTACATCAAAACTTCAATACAATTTCATTTGTATCACATTTTGTTGCACTTCTTCCAGATCACATCATCACATCTCATATTTTATGCATATCTACAATGTGCACTCATACAAAAAATAAAAATCATACCTGCGTGACTTTGCTATTTTACTTATTTCATTCTTATCAACTCCTTTCTCGTTTCTTTTTGATGTGGAAGTTACTCAAGCAAAAGTTATGTTTCAAAGTAAAGATATACCTAGATGCAATACTCTAGTAAATTGCATGAAATGTTTTCTTCTTTTCTTCAGTTTATTCCTTCGTACTCTTTGACCAGAGCCTTATAAATGTCTAAAAGACTTTGACAATTCTCACATCAGTTTGGTACGCGCGCACACAAATTTTGATCTCGTGATTTCCCCTTTGCAGCCCAAGTAACTCGTATGAAAATAAAATGGGCATACATAAAAATGAAATGAATGAATTTAAGAAGAATGTCTAATCTACCTTATGCGGATGAAATAAAATGAAATAAACAGAAAGACATTCCGGACAAGCCCATCCTGGTGCAGCAACAACATTTGTCTACTGCTACTTAAAGCTCATAAAAAGTTTCAATGAATTGAGCAACAATAATCATAATAAATGCTTACGTGCATGCATGTGAATTGTGAATTTTAGTGAAAATCTGAATAACATTGAACTTAACAAGTAAATTGGTATTTCCAAAATAACCTGCTTCTTTATGGAAAACTGCATAAATTCTTACGTGATTTTATCCTTGATTTGGGATTTCACTGTTTTCATTGTTCAATCTTTGTCATTCACTACCGTTGTGCCCATTTGCCGTAAATTTTGCATATTATGCTCGTAAATATGTATAAGAGACCTACGTTTTCCCGAAATTTTCGTCAATTTTGTACTCAAGTAGACACACATCTGGTCTAATTTTAAGTGAACAAAAACGAACGAGGGAGTAATTTATGTACCTATTCAATACTACCACAACATTGTGGAGTTTTTGTGACTGCTGTAACGGAAAGGGCCCATAACTACGTATACTGAACAGCGGCTGTTTGCATGTAGCGAGGGTTCGATTTTTGATTACAATTGTATCGGAAATGGACTTTGCCGATGATAAGGCAAAATTGTCTCCTCTGCTCCTTTTCGCTTTTCATTCTTCACATGTGTATTTATTATTTATTTGTCTACTGGTCAGGAGCTATTTTCAGGACGAGTAGCATAAAGGCGTCATCATCAATTCACCACCGACAGTTAATAGTTTTCCTATGTGCACCGTGAAAGAGTCGTATGTGGCAGTGGCAGAGTAAAAAGGTATTGTTGAAATGATTGAAAAGGAAGAAAATAATAAGCATTATTGCCTTTGTAATGAAACGGATGATGATGATTGTAGGAAAATTAGCAGTTTGTACAAAATGCATGAAGAAGAAAATTAGGGTGATTGTGTTAACAATCATGTTGTATCTATGAATGCCTAAGTAATGTAGGCTATAAAATTGTTTGTGAAATAACACGGAAATACCTGATTAATTTTATTGCAGAGTAGCCTAATCAAAATTCTTCAAACTTTTGACAATTATTTTATATGAATGTGACAACGCGCCAGTTAACGTTACTTATTGGCAGTTCTCTGTTATTAATCTGATCATATATCATGAAGAGACTAGCACTGACCCATAAAATAAAATTCTTCGTTGGTCTTTTATTTGCCAGAATTATTTTTTTGTACGGCTCCACGCACCTAGAAATTCCGAAAGAAAAAAGTGAATTCTTTCAAAGAAATCATTACGCTTCGTGTAGCATTCCAAAATCCAATTTTTTGAACAGTAGTGCACGTACGAAGGTATTTATGATTAGCATTATG
This sequence comes from Cyphoderus albinus, assembly GCA_021029165.1. Lineage (NCBI taxonomy): Eukaryota > Metazoa > Arthropoda > Collembola > Entomobryomorpha > Paronellidae > Cyphoderus > Cyphoderus albinus. The sequence goes on from VYYJ01000498.1 coordinate 40,712, forward strand.
ATTGTGATTTACCTATGCAGTGGATGGAGACTTTTGCTGCATAAGGTAGCACTTAACAAAGCTAATAATGAACTTAAGTCCTGTTTACCTCGACTTCATGAAGATGCCATGTTCCTTTCATTGTGTCAATTGTACTCATGCATGTTCCAATGCACATGACTCCATTTTTCACTTTATGTGCTTGCTGAGCCAATTTGATGCTGCTTTCTTTCTAGAAGCAAAACGCGTTGTTGTGATGTGCAGTGGATCAAAAAACTTGATAGAAATGAATAGTAATGCAAATACAATGGGAAGAGGGATCAAAAGAAATTATTTCTTTTGGGAGATTTTCATGTATTATTCTTGACATGTGTTCTTGCGTGTTTCCAGAGAACAGCAAGAAGAAGAGTGAGAGAATACAATGATCAACTCTGTGATTATTGTACAGCATACCTGTGGGTTGAGTATTAAATAGGTTTACAAAAATGCATCACGGAGAAGAGCGTTGGTAGATGTTAGATGGGTAGACGGTACACACCTTTTCAATTTCTCTTGTATTGTTGTGTCGACTTCGAACAAATTGTGAGTTTGTAGCAACCAAGAGATTTCACTTTTTGTTCAAATTTTTAACTTCTTCCAGTCAATCAGGAAAGATGCAAAAAATAGTTAAGGTTCATCTTTTGTGCTTTTCGTTTTTCATTTAACTGCATTGTACACTTTTGGGTGTGCGCTCAAAGGCTTCATACAAGTGAAGTGACCCATGGTTTCAGAGTTGCTCAAGCATTTTGTTGGCGCACAGGGTGTGAGCAATTCCTTCACACTCGAGTTTTGTTGGCTACTGAATTACCGCTACTAAAACTTTTTTTCAGGGATTCTTAATCAACCAACCTGAGTTTACTAATACCAATTTGGGCTGACTAGGAAATGCCACTTTTCTGTAACGTCCTCAGAGATGAGTGGATTTAATCCAATTAACGAATACAAAAATATCAAAATGGCATTTCTTTTAAGTCTCCTCTATAAGTGCATCCTTGATAGGTTTAATTTAATTTGATGTACTTACTTTAATACTATTTATAGTAGTAGTAAATCAAATCAATACATCACTGCACAAAAACATTCATCAATCGTGCGTTTTGAAACAAAAATATTATGTAATTTTTCTGAATAACGAATCAGTTAGCAAAGCTACGTTGAAGCTGAAGCAGAACGAAGCAAAAGAAAAAAGAGAGAAATAATGAATGAATAAAAATGAATGGCTGCGCTTGCTCTCACAGATGTAAACTCACAGAAAGCGATCAAATATCAAGCTTGTTAGTGAACTCTTTAAAAAAAATATGTCCAAGCACAACAAAGGTACCATAACGTTACCCACCTTTATGCACACGAAAATGACTGTATAACATGTTGAAATTATATGAAGTTTCTGTACGGTTTCTCTTGGGTAATGCCATGCACATATGCACGAGTTCAACCTTGTTCGCTGAACATTATGTATTTTCAACAACGGAAAAAATGATCCCTGATTATCCTCATCAGCATCGCTAGCCAGAATGTCACATCAAAGATGAAAGAACATGACTGTAAAACGGGTGCCGTACATGTGTGCTTTTGTTTGTCCACAATCAAAAATGTCCCTTTTATCCCATTACGAAAACTGCGTTTTCCTATAATTCATCTGTTTCGGCCAAACAACAACAACAAAACCCAATTTTTTATGCATGTGCTTTAAACTCACAGAGCTAGATTTCATTGTGAAAAAAACAGTTTCAGCTTCACCCTGCCTGAATATTTTCACTGAATATTTTCCTCGTTTTGAAAACTCAAGTTACTTTTGACCAATTCCAAAATGTGCACTCTGCTAATTCTCTTTTTAGGTAGAGCATCGATATGTTTCGTCCCCATCACATCACATGGCGGCATCATCGTCGTTATCCCCGCATCTCTCCGAAACGAATGAGGCAAAAGGCGAAGGAAAGCAATTGTTATATTTCAAGCCAAGCTGCACTTTCTAACTAAAGTAAGACAGGATCCATTCAACAAGGCTGAATGCATGTCAACAATTTACTTTATGTCCCTTTTGCAGTCGAATATAAAGATGCAAGCTTGCATACGCGGAGAAACGGCATCAAATAAAAAAAGAGTAATGTAAAATACACTGATGCTTGCATGTTTGCAGTCGATGTCTGCCTTCTCCGATACTGATATTGCCAGGCATAATTTTTCGAGATCGACTCCACAATAAAGCAACACATTCTTCAGGGTAAATGTGCATGGTGTAAGTGTAGGGAAAAACTCATCATCATTCCACAGACTCGGAGGAAGATCTATTCACATTATACAAACGATGCTCTCTGAAGAATTTTTTCCTCTCTCTCGAAGGCAAGGAGGAAGTTTATAGACAGTAAAGTTGTTCCATGCCTTTTTCAGTATGATTCCTGCACCAAACGGAACAGTACAAAAAGAAGAGGATCTCTTTCTGAGAGTGTGTGCACACATCTCTCACTCGCAAGAAAGAGCCGACCATATACTACCACACTGACTTAAGTGCAGCCAGCTCGTTTTGGGGGGACGTGAGTGGTGTTGATCCCTTCCACTTCTCTCTCCTATCTCAACCGTGAGGAACGAGCGAGTGAAGCTAAAACAGTATTAGATGAAGAGGTACCACAAACCGGGACCTCAGTATCACATCAGACACCGAGAGGCGAGGACCTTACGCTACCTCGTCTCGTCTCTAGAAGAAAACACAACTCTGTTCGTTCATTTCGTTCGTTCTCAAGTTGAACTGTTTGAAAACATGTGCAAGTCAGAACTGAAAATATCTTTTCGTGAAAGGACTTTGAATTTTTTGTTCTTCATCACATCAACTTTCAAGTATTTTGTGTTCTGTAACAAAGTTTTTTGTGGCAACGACAAATAAGTGGAGACTCTTTCCACTGGAGTACTACTACACATTACAACGCACAACTTGAATAGGTATTTTCTACTACAAAATATTTTCCCTTTTTCCTTTGGCCAACTCGAAGTTTTTAGTGGAAAGAAAAAGTTTCTCTCATTTTTTTCGTGTGGGAGCGTGCATATGTATAAGTGTTAAATGCCCTCAGAAAGTTGAGTCTATTTGGGATTCATGGCTTTGCTAGTTGGTAAAGAGCCGGTGACAAAAAGAACCACAGCGCAGTCAAACAACAGTTTTGTATTTTGAGTGAGAGAGGAGAGAAACAGTCCTCAGAATCACTCTTTTTCGTAGTTGTCCAATTTTTTCTTTCTTTTACTTATTTTAGTCAAAATAATATAGCGCCTGGTAAATATATTCATGAGCAAAATGATGATTGTCTACAAAATATGGTCTTGTTCTTCTTCATTGTGTGCAGCATAAGCAAAGGCTTATATTTGCAACTTTAGATCTTCTCAATGAATGTATCAGAAAACGAATTTATTCTTTTCAAGTTGTCAAGTCACATAGTTCGGTTGTGCATCCACAATGCGTAGTTGTAGGATGAAAAATGTCATTTTGTATTCTTGTGGTAGTTTGATATCGGAGAAGACTAGAAAAAGATGCGTCTCCTGTTGTCTCACTCTCGCCTCCTGATTTTTTATTCAATCTCTTCTTTTCCAATCTGAGAAAGTGTAAAGTTTTTTTTTCTGCTCAAGAAGAGAACGAAAATAAAAGTTGTGTATTTATTAGATAGTCAGAGGAATAATATTTTATGTAAAAATCTAAAAAGTCCGGTTTCTCTCAATTCTTTTAAAAGTCAATATCATCATCGTCTGTCAGAGTCTCAAAAATCACTTCCAATCAGTCATTCCCCAAACGTGGACAGTTTACCGTGCAAAAATTGTGTTTTCGGGAAAAAAGTAAATAAATACAAAAAAGTGAGCAAACGGCTCTGGTAAAAACTTTTCCTTGTGACTGCTTTGTGACGTGGTGCATTATTCAAATCATCCGAAAAGGAGTTTTCTTTTAGTATACTTACGATAGCTTCATATGGAAAAAGAAGTTTGAGCAAGATTTAAGCAATAATAATACGTAACAAGGAGAATGGAAAAGGTTTCCACTTGAAAATAGCATTTCACTTAGCGAGAATCATTTCAAGTCAGTTTCGTCTCTTTTCGACTGTCAAAATAGTCTAGCTAGGAAATTGTTGCTTTACTTACTGCCTCTTACGCTCGCTCTTACACATTGACACTTATCCAGAGGCACTAGATTACAGCCGTCTCCAATTTCTTTATTGCCAGTTGAGTTCCGTAAGTTTAGGAATCGAAAAGCTGATTTCCTCTTAGGAAGTTTTTTTAGGCAAAAAGGATTTGGTTTTTTATAAGGTGAATGGCAAGTCGTTTAGATAAAAGAAGTTTGATTCTGATTCTGACCTATGAGTGTGTGCATTTAATGAAATGTATTTTTCCTCATCTTAACTTCGGCATTAGGCACACACATGCGTGGGGGTAACTTTATCTCTAAGTCAGTTCCAATTACTTAAGACTCTGCAAGGTTGCGAGTTTGAGGGAGTCTTATTTGTTGTTATCAACAAAATGTATGTTATTGTTTGCTGCAAGCTGGGTATTGCAATAATTTTCTGTTTTCTTGAGAAAAATGTTTGAGATTAGGATTTACACAACTTACTACAAAGAACAGGTGGAACTGATTTTGCCGATGTGAGAAAAGCCTGTCAGGTTAACTTAACCTTTCATGCAACACAAAGCAAGATTTTTTTTTGTACAGAAAAAGTGAAAGAATATCAAAGTTGACGGAGAATGTGTTTTTAATGTGTAGGTGGATAAGTGGCTGTCTTTTGGTATCGAAGCAGCAAGTGATGATAACAAGAAACGATGAGATGTGGGTGGGTTGGCATTTAGTATTGTACAATACTTTTGAAAGTTGCTTAAAATGAAAACGGCCATTTTCACACAAGAATTTATAAAAGGCGTGCGTACTAAATTTTTTCAATCTTTATTGCGATAATTTTCCATTTCTCCAGAAAAAAGTAAAAAATCGCCTAAAATGTCTGCGTATCATGTGTGTGAAAAAGGAAAATCTATCTAGCCAGAACTTGTTGTCCAAACTAACCGGACAACCCGCTATTAAGCTTTAAATTGTCTTGACTAACTGACTCTCTAGTCTGTGTGACTGACAGACGGATGATTGAAAGATTTCCTACAATGATAATAATGAAGAAGAACGGAGGCTTCTAAACACACTGTTGTTCGTTCGCTGTTGCCGGTTCAATTCTCATTTTCGTCAAAATATAAAAAATATAAAAAATGTATTAACTAGCTCAGCAGCAGTTAGCGCAGACACCAAGCTGAAGCTTCATAAGCTTTGTAATGTATTATCAAGAAGAAGAGTGTTATTTCGATGCATTAGATTGCACTACTGAAAAATGGGTTGTTAGTAGTTAGGTGGTGTGTTAAAAAGAAGAAGAATGAGTGAGAAAGAGAGATGAAAGCGAGATTAGGGATTTTGATGGATTGGTTTGACTATCGTCCAACAAGCAAGCAAGCAGACGAGCTTCTTTTTCTTTCCCGTCTCCAACAAAACAAAATCCAATGAAATTCAAGACTACTGTAGTCCAAGTAAAAGAGTTCGTTTGGAGTGCGTGTGTGTTCATATTTTTTTCTATTCTGTCAGGTTTTTTTCTCTCGTCTTTATTTTCCAATCGTTGTGTTATTGAGCTAGTTATAAAAATGATTTCTTTCTTATTAGGTTTTATTTTATTTTTCACTTCACACACAAAGACGAATATTCAATAAGACTCTGTAACATAGCGTATTTAGTGAAAGGATTGTATTTTATGTATACATTTCTCCCAAATATAATCATGCTTTATTATACTATCCATCTTCTTTTGATTCTTTCAGTCTATTTAATTTTCAGCTCACTCACTCATTCAGTGACTCTGATATTATTAAGTCCACTGTACATTGATCGTTTCCATCCTCTTAACTTGCATGTGTGCATGCATCAAAAAACCAGGACGGCTTATTCACACGTCACTCTTTTCTTATTTTGGAAAAAAGATAGACAAGAAGACACAAAGACATGGCTGTAGAAGGTTTCTCTTCTCTTCACACAATAAGTCTGCACTGCATAGAAAAAAATCAGCAGCCTTTTCTTGTTATTAACAGCAACTAGAAAACTATAAAAAATGGTGATGTGATGCCGCTCTTTTATAAGTTAGATTGCAAGTTGCAGCCTTCAAGAACGTTTTAGGCAAACGAGACTTTTCCTCTGGACTCGACTCGATGATTTTCTGCTTGCTTCTTCTATGTAACTTTATAGCTTCCAGCGAAATGGAGTGAATGCAGAAAAGGGAGGCATTTAGTACAAAGGGGCAGAATCAAAACATTTTAATTTTTTCAGAGGAAAAAGTAACATGATATTTTTCCCATATTATTATTACACTTCGGCAAGCGCATCAAATAAAAAATACTTTGTTACAGCGGGTAGCGTCAGCTTGTTCATATTATACATGTCGTAGGTGGAGCATCGTTACTCATTTTATCATAAATAGAATTTGGGTAAAGTATAGCCATAGCCTGGAGAAGTGTACATATAAACAATTTGTGTTCAACTTAAATGTGATAAACTGATTAAACCGTGTTAATAATCGCTGTATAATCTTTTTTAAACTTGCAGAATTTCAAGAGGAAGCAATTTAAGTCACCCTGGCCGAATAATGTTAGCGAGTGGTGTGTGTGTATAATTTAGTGAACTCAAAGTTCCTTCAATTAACAACATGTCAAGAACTGTATTCATCGTCAGCGATGAAGTTAAAACTTTTTGACCGGTGAAAACTGAGACTTTATGTAGAAGTTGATAAGAGCATTTGTGGAGTTTTTTTGATCCAAGAAGAAATAAAAATATATGTGTTAATTACACGAATGTATTAGTTTGGAGAATACGGAGAGCTGAAGTAGAAGAAGAAGAGGAAAAGAAAAAAAGTTGGTGAAAATGGAGTGTCATCATCACCATCTTGTTGAACGGTGCAGCGGTTGGCTTCCTGGGTTTTTGCAGGAAAGCTCACCAGTGCCGAGAAGAGGAAATTGTCAGAGGAAAATTCCAAAGCGACTATTATTGTCAGCAGAAGAGTTGATTTATGGACGGAGTGGTATTGTCCTGCTGCTCACTTGCTTCCTTTTCCTCTCGTCACCTCTGAGTGTGAATGGGAAATACCTTGAAGACTGTGAGAAAGTGTTCGTGCAGCCGGGCTCGGACATTTCTCTCTCCTGCAAACTTCGCACCCTCAATAGCGAGTTTGACAAAACAAACTTCTCCGCACTTTCCTCCTCTGGCGACTCGATAGTCTCACTGAAACTGGAATGCTCCAATGTGCTCTTCTATCAAAGCACTCTTGAGCCGGGCGCGCTCTCTCACCTGAGCCGACTTCAGAACCTGGAGATTGAGCACTGCAAACTCAGCCATCTCGCCAAATTTTACGGGTTAAACCAGTTGAAAAACTTGACCATTCGCACTCATAACACGGCCTGGCCTGCCCTCAGTTTGGAACTCGCACCCGAAATCTTTAATCAACTGTCGAAGCTGGAGAAAATTGACATAAGTGGCAACAATGTTTGGACTTTTCCTGCCGACCTCTTCTGTCAGGCATCCTTGAAAACGCTAAATGTCAGCGTTAATCGCCTACAAGACATTAGTGATCTCGGCTTCAGGGAAAGAGAAGAAAAGTCCAACTCGAACTCATCACAATCACAAAGACTAGCAGGTTTCAGAAGCAGTCCAGGCAACTGTCAGGTCGGTCTCAAAGTTTTGGACGTTTCAATGAATCGGCTCATTCTACTTCCTGGTCACGGTCTGGCTAGGTTATCTCAACTAGAAGAGCTCTACTTGCAGCAAAATGAAATTTCAATGGTAGCGGATCGCGCTCTCGCCGGGCTTCGTAGTCTTCGCCTAATTAACATGAGTCACTGTAAACTGTCTGCACTGCCCGAGTCGCTATTCCAAGACAGCAAGGAAATCACGGAAATCTACTTGCAAAACAACACTCTAATAAACCTCCCCGTCAAGATTTTTTCCAGACTTGAGCAACTGCTCGTGTTAGATTTATCTCGCAATCTTATTTCATCCTTAGCTTTCTCAGCGGACTCACGTAGTAATCTCGACGAAAATAATATTTCAAGTGGGAACAAGAGCACCTCCAACGGAGGCAGCAACGGCAACAACAACGGCTCAACCTCCCCAATCTCCTCATCCACAGAGATGATGCTGACCAACGCAATCTCGTCCAGCACCTCTGGAGAAGTTCAGTCCGGAATTTTCTCAGGTTTAATTCGTCTTGTATCTTTAAATTTGGGCTATAACAAAATCAAAGTTTTGTCCCCATTCCAAGACCTATACAGTCTCCAAATCCTCAACCTTGAGCATAACTCCATTGAGAATTTACAGCCAAACACATTCGCTGCCATGAATAATCTCCACACTTTAGTATTAAGTCACAACAAATTGAAAAAGATTGACTCATTTTCTCTCTCCGGCCCCTCGCTTTCTCTGCTCTCCCTCGATAATAACATTATCGCAGAGATTCATCCTTTCGCATTCCAAAACTGCTCCAGCTTAATTGACATCAACTTAAACAGTAACGCACTGGATCACATTCCAGTTGCTTTGCAAAACCTGACATTACTCAAAACAATTGACTTGGGGGAAAATATTATCGACCAGTTGGAGAATCCACGGCTTATCGGAATGCCCAATTTGTATGGACTTAGGCTAACAGGAAATAGACTTGCCAATGTGAGCAAATTGGACGTGAAAGATTTACCCTCTTTGCGTGTTCTTAATATGGCCCGAAATCTGATCAAAAAGGTGGAGAAGGGAGCTTTCGAGGCAAACACGAATTTGCAAGCAATTCGTCTGGACTCAAATTATTTGGAAGATATTAGCGATTTATTTGCCGATCTGAAATCACTCATTTTCCTCAATGTTTCTGACAACGTCATCCAGTGGTTTGACTACGCTCTCATACCCCATCAATTGCAATGGCTTGATTTGCACTCTAACAACATCGAGAGCCTAGACAATTATTTCCAAACGAAGGACCTACATCTTGCAACACTGGACGCGAGCTTTAATAAACTGCGCAGAATTGGGGCACTCAACATCCCATCTTCCATCGAGCAAATCTTTCTGAACAACAACCTCATCTCAGTAATTGAACCAGACACGTTTTTCTACAAGAAAAACCTTTCCAGAGTGGACATTTTTGCAAATCAAATCGAGACGCTGGAGATAAGAGCGCTTCAGCTTTCTCCTTTCCCACAAGAGAAACCGCTTCCGGACTTTTACATTGGAGGAAATCCTCTAATTTGCGATGTAAGTGGAAACTTTTTTTTGCTTTTAAGTAATAAGTGCGTTGAGCATTTTACTCGCTTTCTAGTGTAATTATATTATAGTAATTCATATGAGAATGGGAATTCATACTAGAGTTACAAAATTATCGTGTGACTTAAAAGTAAAAGATTAATATGCTTGACTGTCTTGGCTTGACAGTAGAATTTCGTAGTGCATGGCGTGTGACATTGTCAATTTTCTATTTGTATTTTATCTTAATATATCATTGGAAGTTAAGTACATTCTTGGTCAATGTCCATTTCATGATAAAAATAAATTGTTCCAGTGCCAAATGGAATGGCTACAAAGGATGCATCAGCATTCGCGACAGTACCCCAACATCATGGATCTGGACAGCGTTTACTGCAAACTCGTTTACAACAGAGAAAAGTACTACGTTCCATTAACAGAAGCTGATCCGTCACAGTTTCTCTGCTCCTACAAGACGCACTGCTTTACGACATGCGAGTGCTGCGAATTTGATGCCTGCGACTGCGAGATGAGTAAGTGATTGATAATATTTCGCAAATACACAATTTATTATAATAAATTGTTTTATTATTAGACGACATTTAGGACAGACTTATTCAAATGAATAAACACGATACATTAATACTTGATTGATTTTTTTTGCGTATTTAGCATGTCCCCAAAATTGCACCTGCTACCACGACGCCACTTGGCTGAGCAATATTGTCGATTGCTCTGCCGGAGGAGCTGGCGGTGTGAGCCATGGCACCTCTCTCCCAAGATTGATTCCAATGGACACAACCGAATTGTATTTGGATGGCGGAAATGTATTCAAAGAGCTTACAAGCCATGGCTTTATTGGCAAGAAAAATTTACGTGTGCTCTACTTAAACAGCACTGGCATTGAGAGAATTCAGAATAACTCATTTTCCGGATTGAAGCTTTTATCCGTTCTCCATATTGAAGACAACTTCCTCACAGAACTCAACGGCTATGAATTTGAGCCGCTAGAATCTCTACGGGAGCTTTACATTCAAAACAACAACATTCATTTTATTGCAAACAATACTTTTTTGTCATTAAGGATGTTGGAGGTCCTCCGCCTGGATTCAAATCAGTAAGTAACAACTTTTTCTTATTTTTTAAAATGTTATCAAATGCACGCTTTTTCATATTTACAACTCGCACTATTTTAAAATCAGGATCACGACATTCTCCATGTGGATGCTGAGCCATAATCCATACCTGGTGGAAATCTCATTAAACATGAATCCTTGGACATGTTCCTGCGATTACGTGTCTCAGGCAGCCCCATGGGTTCAGTCTAATTTGCATAAGTTAATGGATGCTCCAGGAGTGAACTGCATTCTCAATGGCAAGTCTCTGAGCTTGGTGTACATGAATGGAACGAAGTGTTCGGAAATTACTGCTTTGTCTGGAGCTTCAGAAGCCCCAGAGACGAAGCTGCCTCCTTATCTTCCTCTCCTGGCTGCCGTGATGGCGATCTGTCTCCTGATCGGGTCCGTTTTCCTGGCAGTTTGTCGGAAGAGGAACTCCCTGAGAATTTGGGCTGTGGCCAAGTGTCCGCTAAAACAATGTTATCAAACAACTCTGGATGACTGCGAGAAGCTGTACGATGCCTACGTCGCATATTCGGTGAAAGACGAGGCCTGGGTCAGCCAAGTGTTTGCTGCTGAGTTGCAACAACAATCTGACCATCCCTACCGGCTCTGTCTCCACTATAAAGACTTCCCTGTCACAGCTTACATTGCGGACACAATTGTGGAGGCTGTAGAATCGAGCAAAAGAACTGTGTTAGTTCTCTCCAAGAATTTTCTGCAGTCGGAGTGGTGCCGGTTTGAATTCAAGTCCGCATTGCACGCCGCTCTCAGAGGGAAACGCAACCGTCTGATTGCAGTGACATTGGGTGACCTCCCAACGAGGGATCTTGACCCTGATCTTCGCGTCTGCCTCCGCTCCGCCACCGTTCTCTCTGCAAACGACAAACTCTTCTGGGCAAAATTGCGATGCGCTCTTCCCGAACCAAGAGCTTCGTACACGGCAAGAACTTTGATGTCGATGAGTAGACCGGGAAGCGGCGGCAGTGGAAGTGTGGGCAGTGCTGCGAGTGTACATAATTATACTGCGTCAAGTCTGGGTGGCGCTTCCACGCTACCATTAAACATTAGCAGTAGTGATAGTAGTGCAAATAGTAATCATCTTCATCATTTCCATCATCACCCTCCACCGCCGCCACCCGCCCATCATCATCATAATCATAACTCAATGACAATGAATCATCATCATCACGTTCCCCCATCGCATCAGTTTTACAATTCCAATACCTTGGGCACCAACGGGTTCCTCCCAAATGGAAACACTAGTCACCTCAACGGAAACGCCAGCATTGTCAGCAATGGCACCCTTGGCCCAAATAATCATTGTAACAATTTAGCCAATAATAACAGTGATAGCAGTAATGCGAACGGGAATGTTGTTCCAATGTATGTCCCACCTTTCCCACCTCCAAACAGACCACCACCTCCCTTCCCTGCACCGAGGAGACCACCCCCGCCAGCTCCTCTGTGGGCGTGACAATTAGTCGAGGATTACTACTACTACCAGGTGAGCACACACTAAGTTCTTTTTAAACTTGAATTTTAACACTTTTTCTTACAACCACCCTAAACTCCAACTATAAATATTTACGTGTTTCGTTACGGTAATATGGCTTCAGTTAGTTAACTTAGTTAAGGAAAGAAAAAAAAACTAAACAAAATAAAGCAAAACCTCTATGCACCTGTACAATGCATAGCCTATTATTACGTTATGTCTAAACGTGTGCAGAAAGGCATTTCAGTATAATTAAATTGGGCAACTTATGCAAATTCTTTTAATTAATTCACTTCAGCCCCTTTTCCTTTTGCACACGGCCTCGTTCCGAACAGCTTTCACATTTTTATTTAAAAAAAGAAGTCTTCAACCATTTCCTCTTCCCAACTATGAAAGTATCATCATCACATCACCGGACTTTTCCTTCTGTGTAGTCTATAAAGCGGTGCAATACGTTAGTAGCTAGATCCATTTCGTCTTCTAAAAACGGCTCAGCTCCGGGCAATGCATTTATGAATACTATCCATATTATTAAGGAAAAGCTGCAAAGCTTAACAGAGTTTATAACAAAGCATGTACTGACAGACGTTATTACGACCTAGAGGGCCATTTCCCAAGACCACGGATGCTAATTTACCTTTTGCGTCCATTTTACCTTATTATGCCGTCCTGTGCTCTTCCTGCACACACATTCCAATCCTTGTACGTAAATACCTAGGTACCTTGTGCAGTTATCTGTCTAGGTAGAATTCTGCGTAATATTATAACGGGCGCAAGCATTAATCTGCTTTTCTCGACCAACTGAAAGGAAAATTAAAAGCTGAGCTTTTCACATCCTCCTGCTAAATCGTACCACATTACCTTTACTTATTCTTCGCGAGGCAGAAGTAAGTAAAGAAAGAGCAATTCACTCCTTCTTCGTGTACAAATTGTTAGCGGTGCAGTTAGCTTGACTCAACGACTATGACTATGACACGTCACGACCCTCTCCAAATAGAGAAAATTACTCTTATGACATGATGAAAGAAAATATGAAGAAGAGAGTGGGCGAGCTAGCAGGCAGGATAGACGTTACCTAAAAGTTGAATCTCCACCATTTTCTTCTACTACTATAAATAATATGACGGTTGTAAAAAAGAATCTCTTGCGTATGTCTCAATTATCATCGCTCTTCTTCACTAAAAGGAAAGAGCCAGTTTAATGCTTTCCACTGTCTCAATACTCGTTCTGCGTTAATTACGTATGTGCCTCTCTCTCTTAAGAGTTAAGAAGCGTCTGATTCGTCTTGTTGAAAGCAGTGAGCAGTTTACTTTGCTTGATTCTATTTTATGCCTTTTCTCCACTCATTCATTCACACTTCTCCGGGATTTTCTTCTTGTGCATGAATTCTCGTGGTTTCTCTGAAGAAGAAAGAGACTCCATTATATTTATATAACATTATTAGACTTAGGATGTTTTATGCTTTTCTTGTGGTGCGGTTGCACAGTCTCTTGTGTCAGCCATCCTTCTTCGCCAGTTTAGATTCATGACAGTTATAAACCAGCAAATCCATTTTCCTTCCCTTGTTTTCAGAAACAATCCAATTTAATCGTTAGCCAGCCGTAAACCATACTGCATTATTATTTCATTTCACCTAGCCAGACACACATTATGCATGTCTGGTGAACACCCAACTAGTGCCATAATACCAAAGACTTATTATTATCATTGGTGAGGAATTAAGATGCGACTCCCTCGTTTTTGTCCGTTTAGTGTCACTTCATAATAATAGCAATAGTAATAGTAATAATATTTAAAAGATGCAGAGTCCGGAAGACAATGGAAAACTAAAATTACATTATGAGTTCAGACAGCCTGTTTCCAACAGCTTTGCAGAGGTTGCCACATATTTTTTTTGCTGGAAATGTCCATAAGCCCACCCTGTCATAAGACTAATCTAGTTCAGCAGTATTTTAGAAAGTGGATGAGGATGCAGTTACTCAAAAAACTGCAGTTTCCTCTTCTACCCGCTGAAAGAGGAAAGCTCTGTACCGAACCCTGTAATGGACAAGACACACATTTTAGGAAACTTTATTTTTGGCTCCAGTTAGAGTCGGTCATTCATAATATAAGAGAACATACACTGTTTTCAGTTTCACTCACTACTCCTATACACACTTCCTTTTTGATATTATTCATAAAAAAGTCTTTGGCCGCAAAGAGCCAGTAAAAAGAGCCATAAAAACAAAAACGGGCTAATTGTTCAACTTTTAGTGACTCATAAAATAATTTTATATGCCATGTCGTATAGAAACGTGTACAAAGACAGAAATACCACATTTACCAGAATGCAAGAAGTAAAGCCGCATTCTCTGACTGAGTAAAGTATTTCAGGCTGGCTAACTAACTAACTATGGACTTTTTTCTTTCTAGCCTTTCTAAGTAAGTTTCTTGTCCCCCCGGGGTTTTCATTACTTCGACTTATACGCATTTTCGTATATTTAGACATGCTTTTCTTCAACACTCCCAGTCCTGGCCTGTTCCAAAAAACTGAGATCTCTTCTCAGCTTTCCTTCTCCATGCATCTTGCTTTGCTCCTCTATGTAAAGAAATAGGCGAAAGATATTTTCTATGAGAAAAAGATGAGTAAAGATGAATAGGACGAAAGAAAGGAAGAATGAAGTGAATGGCGGATGATGAATGGGAGATGAAAGCTGTGTGGTTACAGAAACTCTGCTAGCTCTCAGAAGCTCCACCACCGAGAACAATAATATCTCCAGAGATAAAAACGTATTATACCGACAAGCCATTTTTTCTCAAATGGTTTGACATTTTACACATATTTTTGGCTTTTCACTGTTAAACCTTTCCACTGTACTTCGACTACTGCAAACCACTTTCGCTTGATTTTGTACTTCACTGCCACTGCCAGTTCTAGAGTAACAACACAATACAAGAGCGAATTGAGAAGTAAGTGGAATCTTCCTGTGCTATGCTGGCTCAAGTTTTTTTGCGGTTTACACAGTCAGTACGTCTAACATATTCTTCAGCATGTGCAGCTGTAGCTCTCTTTTTTAGTCGTCGTTCTCATTTCAACCAATTTTCACTAGTCACACTCACAACACACAATACATAAATAGTAGAGTGCGCAGTGGTGGTGGTGGTAGTGGTGAGATTATTAAGTTGGCTCCAGAGAGAGAATATATCTACGAATACTGTCAGAGGAATACAAGACTTCAATCGCAGCTTCAAAGAATAAAAATACTTTTTTTAAGCAATTGTTTTATTTTTTCAGAGCTTCCCAGAGCTCTGAATCGTTTTTTCGCTTTGTTTTGAAACTCTCATCGCTGGAAAAAAGTAATGTACCTACATCTGTTTGCTTGTTTGGTTGGGTTTATTTCGCAGAAAAATGTAGTTCCTAAAGCAAACAATCTTTTTAATGATAGAATAAAATAGAAAGCTGCTGCTGATGCTGTAATGAACGATATAGTAGAATATAAAGAGTATGATAAAGCTTGTGTTGCTGCTGGCTGCCCAAGTGGTGTTGACTAAAAGCGGTGGATTAACAATGTTCTTTGCATTCGCCATGATGATGAAGTGTAATGCAATAGGATCTCTGATGTTGCTCATGCATGCAAAAAATACACAATGCAGAGAGAAAATCGGCTGAGCATAAGAGAAAACTGAGAGCATCTAGGCGATTTAAATTGTATTGTTATTGTAAACCGTAAGCCATTAACTCCACTGTTGTTGTGTGTCACATTTTTTGCATCGTTTCACACAACATAAGATCTAAAAGGCATGCAGGCAGGCAAAGCAATGAAGATGGAGATGAAGCACTGTTGAATTTTTGCGTATTTACTGTAGACGTTTAGACGATAGTATTTTGAAACGAGACAAAGTACTTACATTTCCTTAACCAGATGTATATTTAA